>JABUQX010027527.1:42500-57500 GCA_015478945.1 Trachelipus rathkii | reverse complement strand
AACCGGATAGTCGTAACTACCGGAACTATTCTGAAGCAACTCTTAATGAAGCCATAGAAAAGGTTACCCTTCAAAATGCTTCAATAAGACAGGTTGCACAAGAATATGGAATTGCCAGACAAACCTTGTCAAATAAAATAAAAAACCAATATGGGAAAATACCTGGGCACCCAACAGCATTGTCACCTGAATTTGAGGCAACTATTGTTAACAATATTTTAAGATGTTCAGACTGGGGTTTCCCTCTCACCAATATGGATGTTCGCTATGCAGTAAAGTACCATTTTGATAAAATAGGTGAAATTCATCCAACATTTGTAGATAATATGCCAGGATATGATTGGATGTCAAAGTTTTTGGAAAGACACTAAGTTCTAGAATAAGCACCAACATAACACCAAGCAGAGGAAAGGTAGATGAAAATTTGCTTAGAAAGTACCACGATAATTTAAGCGAAAGCCTGAAAGATTTGCTACTGCATCAAATATTTAATTACGATGAGACAAATATTTCCGACACACCCACAAGTTCAATCAGACACCTCCACAGAAGGGGCATCAAATATGCCAACAACGTTACATTTTATTCAAAGACTACAGTTTCACTAATGTTCTGTGCCTCTGCAGACGGGACACTCCTTCCCCCTTATGTCTTATACAAGTCAGAAAAATTGATGAATACGTTTAAAGATAGAGCTCCAAAAGGATTTCCATTTTGTTCAGAGAAGTGTTGTATTGGAGGAGCACAATTTAATTGCACGAAAAGTGGCTGGTTTGATTCAACAGTTTTTGAAGACTGGTTTAAAAAAGTCTTTTTACCTCATGCAAAACGTATTGATGGTCCAAAGGCCCTTATTGGCGACAATCTAAGCTCTCATTTTCAGATGAGGTATTAAACTTATGTGAAGAGAATTCAATATTATTTGTTTGCCTGCCCCCAAATTCTACCCATATTGCCCAACCATTGATGTGCCATTCTTTGCCCCAATGAAAAGATTGACAGAAGAGCTGATGAAATTTAAAAAGAAATATCCAACATCAGTTGTAGTTTATAAATCTTCATTTCCAGAAATGCTGGGAAACCTATTTAACAATAAAAAGATGTAATTTTACACCAAAGAAAAATATAGTAAGTGGATTTAAGGCAACAGGAATATATCCTTAAATGTTGTAAGAACTACTATCTAGAATGCAACGTCCACATGAGAAAGCCATTACTAATAGCAATGATGATCAAAGCATCCTCAGACTGATCCCCAACCAGGTTGTAGTTCTGCACCAGACATATCCCCGATCCTCCAGAAACAAACTCCAGTCACTTGAACAAAGTCTTAGCTGAGATTTTTAAACAACAAAGAAGTTCTTGAAGGTTGTAAAGCTAAAAGGGAAAGCTCTGTATGCAGATATGATGAATACGTTTAAAGATAAGAGCTCCAAAAGGATTTCCATTTTGTTCAGAGAAGGATTTCCATTTTGTTCAGAAAAGTGGCTGGTTTGATTCAACAGTTTTTGAAGACTGGTTTAAAAAAGTCTTTTTACCTCATGCAAAACGTATTGATGGTCCAAAGGCCCTTATTGGCGACAATCTAAGCTCTCATTTTCAGATGAGGTATTAAACTTATGTGAAGAGAATTCAATATTATTTGTTTGCCTGCCCCCAAATTCTACCCATATTGCCCAACCATTGGATGTGTCATTCTTTGCCCCACTGTCCAATACTTACAGAGAGTGACCACTAAAAATATGGCAAAGTTTGAATACATAAAAGATGATATTGATACTATTTGTGAAAAAGATATGAGGATGCCAATGCTGCCACAACCTAATTTAAATAGATTTATGGAATGGGTTTTCCCAGAACCAGTCTTTTTTGATAGCATAATTAAAAAAAAAAAATGTAAATAACAAAATTAATATAAAGGGTCCCTAACTTAAGGAATAGCTAATGTAGCCCCACAGTAGGATTAAGAAATCTTAAAATTATTTATAAGTAAATACAAAAAAAACTTAAGCTATGGTAACTTTAGCCACCCTATATATATATTAATATAAGATTTAATATATATATATATATTATATAATATAATATATAGTAATATAATATATATATATATATATATTATTTATATAGATATATATATATACTATATATATATATATAAAAAATATATATAATAAAATATATATATAATATATAAATATAATATTATAATTATAATAATAATTATATATATAGATATATATAATATATATAATAATATATAATAATATATATATATATTTGACTTAAATCGTATTTATTTGTATTTTATCAAATATATATATATATATATATATATATATATATATATATATATATATATAAATAATTATATTATATATAGATATAAACATAATAATAAATATAGAAATAATATATATAGATAATATAAATAAATATATAATATATATATAATCTATATATAAGATATAATATATATAATATAATATATATATATATATATAGTATTTATATATATATATATTCAGATTCGGAATATCGAATATTTAAAAATTTTCTAACAATAAAATGTAAAGCCCGATTAAAATAAAGTTAAATTAATTAATTTTTTTTTTTATTTTGTTTTTTTTTTTTTTTTTTTTTAAAGCTTCACAGGAAGTTACGAAGAATTTCTACGTTGAAAGAAATGGTAGTAGGTAATCGGTTATTTTTTGTGATTCCGTATGTTAGGTCACCATTAAGTAGTAGGGCATTTAGGGTAGTAAAGATTAAGCTAGGTAGAAAAATAATATATATATATATAATATAATATATAATATTATATATATATAGATTATATTAGATATATATTATAATTAAATAATATATATAGAATATATATATATAGATATATATTGGTCAGCCTCAAGAAAGCCAGAAACCATATCTTCAAAAACTGCAACAGCTACGGAAAAGGAATATCAGTCTGAATGCTGGTAAAATTTTAGCTGCGGAAAATGGAAAAAAAAAAAAAAAAAACTCAAAAACGACAATAGCTAGGAATAAGGAATAACTGGAATCCGGTAAAATTAGTTAGAAAATGTAAAAAAAAAAAAATTATGTTAATAATTATAGTAATATTGGGAGAAAGCCTATATAAGACCTTTTATACGTTACTCATTCAAATAGTAGACTTTCAGGAATTTTGTAACTAAAGATATACCCCAAAGGGATTATTACCCACCAGGCCCTCTTAATCCCTCATGCGCCCTAGCAAAAACCTTTCATTGCCCCCCTAGCCAAAAAAAAAAAAAATCACCCTAAACATAAAAATCAATATTATATAAATATAATATATATAATATATATATAAATAATATATATAATAAATAAATAATAATATATATATATATAAATATATAAATATAATATAGATAAAGATATATATATATATATATAATATAAATATATATAAATATACGAAGGGCTACAAAGCTGAATTCGTTCAGTTTAAGACTATTTTTATATATTTTGCCCTTGAACTTTAAATTTAGTTTTAAAGTAAAATCAAGTTTACTTACTTTTTTTATTCGTGTATTTGTATGGGTGTAAAAGAGCGTCTAGGTTTTTACTTTATTAATTTTCATAGTATTACATAATTATTGTAAATACAGTAATCTTGGTAACATTTACGTGTTTAAATTTAGGTTTTAGTGTGTGAATATTTTTAACCTGATTTCACGTTTGTTCGTTTTTGTCTGTTGTTTGTTTTGTGGTTGCTCTATGTGCATGTAAGATGGCAGAATGCACAGGCGCGGGCATTACTATGACTTTACAACATCCTGGCTGCAAATCTAACTCGCATCTGTGGAATACCACTCTCTAACTCATTAACGCCTAACCTTTGCTCCGTCTGAGACCAGATGGCTAGGAATTTACCTCTAACCGTTTAATATGTCCAAAACTAAACTTAGCATGAATCTGTCGAAAATGTGAGTATTGCCTATGTAAACATAAAAACTCGCTAACACGTCGAAGAATCTCGAATTCTCCTAACTTCTATTTCTGTGCTTAAAATCGTCTTCCTTCTACGACAATTAACTTGTGTTTTCAGCTACGTTCTCCTAACAGAACAATGTTACCGCCTTTTGAAGATCTTACAAACTTCTCACGAGACGCTATATCTCTCATACCAAATACTGAGTCCCTAGTTTGGGAATTCAAGTACACACATGAATTTGGTTCCTCTCTATCTGATTATGGGGGAGGAGCCGATCATCCTAGCATCTCAAGCACCTGGAGCAAGCTAATTAAAGAACCACACACAACATTCCGGATCGTCCCAAACCAATCTTGAACACACTTTACCTATGTTTCACCTTCTAGTCCTTCTCTCTATAAAATACATCCACCTCGCTCCTATTGGTAAATCTTACCACTATTATTATTATTTCTCTTAATTAATGACTTCTCTCCACAGTGCCAGTCCTGCCCTACGCGTTTGTCGCACTTTTAACGGCATGGGTGCCTAACGTCGCTTCTACACTAACAAATCCGAATGACTGTTTTGACTCTGTGACGCTTCGTTTCTGCCCGATAAGTGGAAACCTGTAATCGGATGAATGAGCAGTTCATTGCCCTTCGACTAAACTTCTCTCCTCTAATCCATGGTCGATCGAGCTGTGTTCTCTACCATTCAGCTAGAGACCAGTGCCGTATCGGAAGGAAAAATTCTCGTTCTCCTACACTCTCGCTAATTTCTTCAGCTAGAAATCGTTGCGGGATACTCTTCGACGAGCAAAGCCGGCTTTCATCAAACGAAAGAGCGCTAACCCCCCCTAGGTTCTCCTACTGAAAAATCTTCCTGGCTCTTTCCAAAAACATCTCTAACAACTTCTGTAAATCTGCCTTCCTCCTCTTATTGATCTGACGTGCTGTTGCTAATTCTCCAACTGAAAAAGGCCAAATCTCTTTGGTCTCCTATTTTCCTCTTAACTCAACCCTGGACATCTGCATCCGCCTCCCCCTCCTCCCTCCCCCTCAGGTGTCCAGGCCTTGCCTGTGGACATTGATGGAGGCATGGACTCCTGAAATCTCATAACTGGTTAGGAAGGCGGGTGGACCGGATAGCGTTCCTCCCCGAATTTGGAGACAATGTGCCTCCGGCGACCCCCCCCCTCGCGCAACTATATTACTCTATGGTCTCAAAACAACCCACTTCCCCTCAGTGTTGGAAGGGCGCACATCCCAACAACATTCGTCAACTCATTTCAATTCTGCTCCCTTTTTACTTGAAATGCCTCTCGTCTTAATCTTTCCGATTCTATTCGCGCTGAATCTGATGATTTCCGGGTGGGAGCCTAACTTGGAAATTTAATTCGTAAAACTCAACTTCTACAACGCCCTCTCTAAAACACTTTCCAATCTTCCTATCTCTTTCGACGGTTCTCTCGCTCTCCTGTGACAATAAAACATCCTTGGCCTTAACATAAACCAAAAAATTTTTGAAACCTCACATCACAACGGGTACTAGTGCGACCTCAAAGAAACTGGAGTGTCTATTTGACTGCGAGACTTATTTCCTTCTCAGTACTTCGCAGCTATACAAAGGCCTCATCCCCCCTTGTAGTGAGTACTGCTCTCATATCTTTTAAATTTAATAGAGCTCTGGTCTCCCCGGCTTTTGGACAGTGTCGAGTAAAAGCCAAAAGTCGATAAACTGTTCCGACTTTCCACTTTCTCTTGACCCGTCTATCTTGCGCGCGAGGTGGTGCTTATCTCTTCTATAGGTACCGCAGGGCAGGTGCTCGAGGGGAACTTTCACTCGCTACACACCCTTTACTGACGCCCTCGTAACACAGGGGCTGTGTCTGCGCACGAGTTTGTGGATATGGTAACCCGGCTAGTTCGCTGCGGGTTCCTTCGTCTGCCACCTCATTCGTTGGAGTTCTCTCCATCTTCGGTTTTCCTGCTGAATTTAAGCCCCTCACTTCATGCTTGCGTCCTGTCTGATATGCAATTGCGTTAAGTGTGAACGTCTGAGGCTGTGCAACCACCCCTCCTGCAATAGAGCTTTGCCCGGACGTGGTGTGACAACGTAAAAGTATATATAATAATATATATATATATATATATTAATATAAATAAATCTATATAAATATATAAAAGATATATATATATATATAATATAATACATAATAATATAATTAATATATATATATTGAGATATAATATATATTATAATAATTATATATATATATATATAAGATATATATAGATATATATAAAATAAATATATAATATATATATATTATAAGAGATAATATATGATTTAATTTTTTTTTTTTTTTTTGTTTTTTTTTTTTGTTTCTGTCTTTTTTTTTGTGTCTAGCCACCTAGGGCCGCCCTCATATTCGGCCGCCCTATCTGCCGCCCTCATATTCTGCCTCCTAGCAGTTTCCTTAGGCCTATTGGTTAAAAGGCTCTGTACCGCACCATCAGGAGTTGGGTCGCTCGGCCCCGGGGAACTACGAGGTAAGGACTAATTCCCCCCGGAGAAGCGGCTCCGGAACCCCCGCTCTTGGATTTAGGGCGGTCGCGGAAGTCCCTCCCCCCCCCCACGGGTAGGAAAACGTCCCCCCTGGTTTCCCCGTCGCTCGATCCCCTACAGTGCCGGTGTAATACCTTTGCAAAATAATATAATATATATATATATAAGTAGTATATAATATAATTATAATAATATTATATAATAATAATATAAGATATAAGATATATAATATAGATATAGATATTAATAGTATAATATATAATATATAAAAACTATTAGATATATATTTTCATATACCGCGGCCGAGCCCGCCAAAAAAAATAGCTAATTTTTATTTATGTTTTATTATTTGTGTACATTTATAAATTACAAGAGTTACAAGATTCCCAAAAATGTATTCCTTTCCTGTAGCTTTTGTAGTGGTTGAGATGTTTTTTTTTAAATTTTTTTTTCCGCACTAATTTTACCAGGATTCCAACAATGTATTCCGTTTTTCCTGTAGCTATTGTAGTTTTAGATATATATATATATTCTCAGAGACTGCATAAAATTATATATAATAATATAATAAAATAGAAAAAATATATATATATATATATATAACTAAATGATATAATATAATATATATATATATATTATATAGTATATAATATAATATATAATATTATATATATAGAGAGATAATTCTTATATATATAGATATACTATATATAATATATATATATAATTATAATATATATATATATATATATATTATATAAAATATATAATAATATATATTAATATATAATATATATATGTCTTATGTGGAATGATATACCCTGTGTGACTAGTACAAAAGGTCATTTGGAGCAATTTTAGATTTTTTTTAGTTCACAAATTTTGTTTTTAAGCGAGATAAATTTTATGAAATAGTTAAAAAACTTAAAGTAAGTTAAGGGAATGAAGTACATATAATGTCGAGTAAAATTATAGCACGTTAAGTTAAAGTTAATTTAAATTTAAAATACACATATTTTAAAATTTATTATCAATATCTGAAATTAAAAATTTTTTTAAAAGATTTTTTAAAGTATATTAATATATAGATTGAGTTTTTGAACTTCACAAGTTTCCTTTTGTTTTTGTTTTATTTAATTTTAAAAAAATTAAAAATGTGGCTAAATATCGCACTTTTATGACACTTTTGTACGATTCCAAAACATTGGACATATCAGCTACATGAAACCCTTAAATTATAATATATATACAGATATAATAAAACTATAATATAATAATAATAGATAATAATATAATATAGATATATATATACTATATAGATATAAAACTACCACGTGCTTTTATCCCTATGCAGGGTAACACGGGTGACACAAGAAATCTTAACTTAAGTCAGGCTATCCCAAACAGCCCACCCAAAAGTGTTCCAGTCGAGTTTAATTCTTGCCCCCAGGAGATAAAAACTCCAACTGCTACGCGGAGTATTGAACCAGCGTCCTCTGTATGATTATATATAGATAATTAATATATATATATAGACATATAATAATATAAATATATAAATATAAGATATTAAAATATATATATATATATAGATAATTATAATATATAGTAGTGGTAATTGGGTTAGGTCTAGTTTTACGGCAACGTAGATCCATCTAGGTAGGTATAGATTGACAGCATCGTCGATTAAAATAGAGTTAGTTTGGCGTTAGGTCCCTAGGTCCCTATAGGTCATGTGATGATTAATATTTGTTAATTATACACAGATATACTATGAGTGTACTTAACAAAACTAAGGTTTAAAGCTTATATATTTACTTATTACTTTATAGGGATTTTAACGAAAATATTAAACACATTTGGCGGAAAAAGAATAGCAGGATATGTAGTGTTAAAATATGAGTAGGGTGTAAGGTTGTTTGGTTAAAGAATGGAAACTAAGTATTCCTACAAATTGCGTTTGCGCTACTTATACTGGCCCACATCTCCGGCTAGCCTGGAAGACAGATGTTATATGATTTTGTTATGATTAGATTATGAAGTGGCATTATATATATATAGATATATATAATATATATAATATATATATTAATAGATAGATAATAATATATATAATAAATAATATAATATATATATATATAGATATAATATAAAGATAATGTATATTATACATATATAATAATAATTGTTATAGATGTTATAATACTTCTATAATAAATATAATAGTTAAATATATAATATATATATTATATATTACACAGATATATATATATAGTATATAATATATAATTATTACATATATTTATAGTGAATTATATATTATAGTATATATATTATATATATATATATATATATAATATATATAAAATTATATAAATAAATATATAGATATATATATATATTTATAGTTTTGTTAAGTATAGCACAGGACCACATATTTTCTTGAAAAATTCTGTCCAAAATCAATATTACATAGATAATTAATAATAATAATAATAAATAATAAGAAATAATAATACTATAATAATAAAACAAAATAGATATATATATAATAATAATATTTTAGTTAATAAATGAATAAATATAATATAATATAATATAATATATCGACCATATATATACATAACGATATATTGATTTTGGACAGAATTTTCAGAAAAGATGGAAGTCCTATTGCTATACCTGTAAACTATTTATCAACATGTTTAGCTTTTTAAGAGAGATATATTAATAATGACAACAATATTGTATATGCGTAATAATATATAAATATAATATAGAATATAATATATATATATATATATAAATATATTATATATATAGATATATATATAGATATATATAAAATTTAATATATATAAATATAATATATATATATATAATAATATATAGGATATATTATATATATATTATATATAATATAATAATATATATATATATATATATAATATATATATTATAATAATATATATAAAAATATATAATAATAAATTATATATATAATATATAATAAAGATATATATATGGAATATATAATATAATAGATATATATATATAATATAGATAAATTATATATATATATAGATATATATATATAAACATTATATTTTTTTTTTGTATTTTATAGTTATTTAACGAAAATGCGCCCGTTAGCTCAGTGTAGAGCACACGTCGCCAAATCAAAAACTAGCCCCATTCTGCAACTGGGTGTGGGAGAATGTGATACTTCTATCCAAGTTTGCTTTCATCCTGCTCGACGTTATCGGAGTACACCCCCTCCTATATTAGGGCTCTGCCCGTGAGATTATATATCCTTGAATATATATTAATATATATATAATAAATAATAATAGATAATATATATAAATATATAATAATATTATATTAATATATATATAATATTATTATATATATATATAATATAGAATATATATATGACTATAATATATACATATATATAGAATATTATATATATATATCGCAGTTATACTATTATTTTATTTTATTTAATTTGAGGTGAAGCTAAAATAATTAAATCCTAATCTGTATACTGTTGATTTCCTTATTTATTTTTACTTAAGAAAAAAGTACGAAGTTGTTCTCAACTCATTCGAAATTTTACATAATTTAAACTGTTCCGATAATTAAAAGACCCATATAAAGAATAATAATATTATATATATATTATAATAATATATATATTATATATATAATATATATATATATAATAATAATAATATATTATATAATAATTATTCTTCCATTAATGAATCGACCAAAAAAAAGTCATAGTCAAAAAAAACAAAAAATATGACTGCAATCCTATATGAAAAGCAAAAGCTAAGTACAAAATTATATCGATTACTTACTATTTATATTTTAATATCCTATAAATTCAAATCTTCCCTCCCCTCCCCCCCAAAAAAGGAAATATTTTTAAGGCTGATTCGTAACCTTTAGAAATGTTTCAAGGTACTTTGTAAAACTATACATAACATATATATATAAATATATAATATATATATAATAATATATATAATAGAGTATATAATATATATATATATATATATATAATATATTATATAAATATATATATTAGAGATGTACATACTTAAAATAAAGTTGTATAAAATTAAGATAATGAATAAAGGCCAAATCATCAAGCTATTTGTAGGTGTGATATATAATATATATAAAATAATAATAATATATACATATATATATAAATATATATAATATATATAATATAGAGAGATAATATAATTATAAATAAAGATATATATAATTTATATAAATATATATATATAATAAAATATATATATATATATATATAATATATATAGATATATATATATTAAGATTATAATATTATATATAATATATATATATATATAAAGATTAAATATAATAATATATATATATATAAATATATATATATATAATAATAATATTACAAATAAAGAGAACCCACGGTTTTTACGATAAGCCTTCCAAAGAACTAATTATTACAATATTGCATGGAATGAAAGTTAGAATAATTTAATGCATATATATAATATATATATATATAGATAATTATATATATTTATATATAATATAAGATTATATATATATAGATTTATATATACATACAATAATATATATTAATAAAATATATATTATAAATAATAGATATATATATAGAGTATATATAAATATATAATAACATATATATATTATATAATACCATATACTATATATATATAGAGATATAATAGATATATATTAATATATATTATTATATAATATATATAAAATATATATATAAGTTTTGAAATGAATTCTGGGTTCTTAGTGTTGAATAGATGTAATGTATGCAAAAATGATTTCAAAAGATAATAATAATAAATATTAAAGATAAATTATTATTATTATTTTTTTTGTGTGTGCTGTATTTTCCATCTAGTCAACTTGATGTAACGAAACGGCGCCATCACCACCACACTGAGGCAACCAACCTGAAGTAGCAAAACCAAATTAACCCTATCCTAACCTTGTCTAATTAACCGCCAAAATATAAAATAGTTCTAGAAGAAGCGGATAAAAAAAAAAAAAAAAAAAGAAAAAAAAAAAAAACAATAGCTTAAACAAAATTTGATTGAAAAGTATCTAAAAATAATACGCATTTAGGCAAAAAATAGCTGATTTTAAATTGAAAAAGGAAAAAAAAACAACAACAGACCAATATATAATATTATATATATATATATAGTATAATATAGAATATAGTATAGAGATATATGATATATATATATATATATATATTATAATATATATAATATATAATATATATATATATAAGAATATATATATATAATATATATTATAAATAAATATATATATATATAGTAATATATATATATATATGTAGATATAGTAAATAAATAACATAATAATATATAATATATATATAAATATATAGTATATAAATAATATATAATAGTATATAAATTATAAATATTTATACTATATATCATATAATTAAAGGAAAAGTATGTTTTAATATAAACATTTCGGAAAGACTAGGCTTAGCACAACGTCTTTTGAGAAATATTATTTCCATTACTTGAAAAGATTTTTAGAACACGTTTTGGACACGTCTATTGGTTCTAATATATATAATATATATTAATAGATTATAATTATATATAATAATATAGATATATATATAAATAAATATATAGATAATATAAATATATATATAGATATTAGTGATGGATCGTATGAACCGCAAACCGCATAAGACGGAAGCAACCGCAAGATATTTTGATTTGAACCGCAACTGCAACCCGCAACCGGGTCTCATTGCGTTAACCAACCTCACTTTTCAAACCGCAACCGCGGTTGTTCAAAAATTTAGGAACCGCATGCGGTTTAGAAAATCTTTTAAAAAGTTGATCTTTTTAAGACTCAGAAATAAAAAAAACTTCAACACCCAAGCCAAATACGTATATGAAACCATGAAGGTCATTAGCATCGCAGAGTAGTGATGATGGATGACAGAAAATACAGTTGATGAAAATGTTTTGGATGAAATATCCACAATAGCAAAATATCAAAAATAAAAAAGATCGATCCTGAAGATGATCTTCTAATGTGGTGGAGAGGCAAAAGGGCGTTAAGTTCACAAAGCTTGTAAATTGATGGCTAAAACAAATTGTATGCCCATCTATAGTATACCAACTAATCAACTTTTCAGCAGTAAGCTGATTAATTGTAAACGAGATAAGGATAGATTAACGGGAGAAAATGCCGAAAAAAAAATTATTCCTTTAAATCTCACTTGCCTCTTCTAAAATTCAATTACAAACACGAATAACCAAGGAAGCACCTTTAGTCGGATACTTCAGTTTCACAGGCGGAGTGGGAAATTGATGGTGAACATGGCAAGGGTCCTCGCCCGCACCGCTGGTACTTCTTAAACAGCAAATTGGGCTTTAAACGAGCAGAAATTTATAAAAAATCCGGTAATATAAATAACATTTACCAAGATCAATAATAATAATAATAATAATAATAATAATAATAATAATAATAATAATAATAATAATAATAATAATAATAATAATAATAATAATAATAATAATAATAATAATAATAATTATTATATTGTATTTTTTTTAGTATATATTCTATATATCCTTCATTATTATTGATCATTTATTATATTAAGTATTATAATTACTATTATCTATTATATATGTTTATTATTATTATTATATATTATGAATTAAGAATAGTAGTTTGTAGGTGTAGTTGTAGTGTAGTAAACAAAGCCAATTGTTAAATTTTGTTTTTATTGCACAACCGCAAGAAAACCGCAACCGCGGTTGTTGAAAAATTTAGGAACCGCAAAAAACCGCAACCGCGGTTATGTAAAAATTCAGCTTCACTCCATCACTTAATATATATATAATATAACCTTATTAATCATACGATACCTTCTCGATTTTCATGAAACTTAAATGTAATATTTGAAATGTGATGCAAATAAGGAAAAACGTAAAAAGATTGATTCGAATTGTATCAATTCAAATCAATGAGGTTTTCCGGATATAATTTATCTTTATGTATAGTTAAAGTTTCAATTAATTTCGAGAAATTGTTTTATTGGCTTTCATTTGAGTAGAGATATTCTGATTTACTCAAATGTAAATAATATGAAACTTAAAAAACAGAAAAGCATTCTAAATGAACGTTTCAGAGCTTATCAAATGTTACATGTTGCACTATGTTTGGTCTAAAGCGAATGAAAATTTCGAAAATTATGCTTAAAATTCATTTATTCCAATTTGACAGAAAAATCCCAGAGACCAGAGTCGCGAATCCTAAATTTTCCCATAATCTATTAGATTTAAGCTTTTCCTTCAATTTTTAATAACAATCTTTTTGAAAAGCTAAAAAGTAGTGGTAGGGAAAGTAGTGGTTGGGATATTCAATTTTAGTTCCCTACGCACGTAAAATGTTGATGCTAAAATACAATTATGAACTTCCTAATTATATACATTACTTAATATATTTTGAAAATCTTTTTCATTTCTAAGTTTAGGGAGGGTATGTGACCCCCTCCCCAACCTGATCGCCCATGACAAGGGGTTCCTTTTTTTCTCATAATCGAAATGTAATAAATTAATTAATATTTCATTTACTTTTATTTATTATAACGTTAAAGATAGAAAAAAAAATCAGTTATAACCTTTCGAATTTGAAGGCATAACTAATAATTTAAAATTAATGGTCGTTTCATTTTTATCTTAATCGAATGAAAAAAAATATAGTTAATCCTTCATTTACTTTTTTATGTTTAGTCAAATGATAAAGAAAAATTAGTTAACAATTTATTTCGTTGGAATATATATATATATATATATATATATATATATATATATATATATATATATATATATATATATATATATATATATATATATATATGCTATATATATATATATATATATAACTTATATATGTATAATAGTAGCCAGCCAATAGCCAGTAATAACCAGCAACATGTATGTAATAATAACAGCTAGCTAACCAATATGTATGTATATGTGTAATAATAATAGCCAATAGCCAATAATATCAGTAGCCAGCAATAATATAACCTTAATAACAACAGTAGCAGCTAGTATATATATATGCCTTCTAGCTATGGCCAGCATAATATGTAATGTAATAATATGTAATATGTGGCATGTGTCTAATGTATGTAATAATAATAATAATATATGTATGTATATATATATAATAATATATATATAATATAATATATATATATATATATGTATATGTATATATATATGTATATGTATGTAATAATAGTAATAATAATATGTAACAATATACAGCAATAATATATGTAACAATAACCAGCCAGCCAGCCAGCCAGCCAGCCAGCCAGCCAGCCAGCCAGCCAGCCAGCCAGCCAG
>JABUQX010027527.1:30000-32500 GCA_015478945.1 Trachelipus rathkii | reverse complement strand
CGGTACTCGGTACTGTATCGCCGGTACATCGATACATCGATACATTTTCACATATGTGGAAAAACAATACTGATAAATGGAATTTCAATAAATAGTTATAATATTACTATAAGGCAAATAGATTTATGTTGTTTCTGTGCTATCTCTTTTAGATTAATTTGTATATATATATATATATATATATATATATATATATATATATATATATATATATATATATATATATATATATATATAATATATATATATATATATATATATATATATATATATATGCAACAAGGGAATATTTCCGTAATGATGGCAATTATTATTATTAAATTTGTTGGAATAAAAGATGTCTTAATTAAATCGGAGAGTTATTTTTGCTAATCATTATAGGTTATCGCGTATGCACAGTATGCGAATTTCTCATGAACCTCCGAATTTTCAATAAAACCGTGTAGTTTCGATGCTGAAATTGCATTCTATGGCAGCAATTATGTAGTTTTCGTTGAGACCGTCATCCAGATCCAAAACGTTGTTTCCTGGCAATCCTCGTGGGAAGATATTTGCAGCATATGTGTCAGCGGGGAATAGTTACTACCAATAGTTAGTTGTAATACGTTCAGAAAAGGCTGAATGGGGGTATAAACCCATATAAATCCTCCATGAAGGGCATATCACATTTATGTGTAATATTTAATATTACATTTGCTACTATTGTCAGCCAACTAAATTATGAATTTCGAAGTTAATATGACACACTACTCTGTTGGGGATTGGTATTCCAGTATAAGCGTACAACAGTCAGCGGAGCACTTACGAATGTATAATCGTGTGTCTTAGCACTGCTATTTAATTTTAACATCCGATAACACTATGCCTAATAATATGTATACAACCCAGGAACTGACGGATATGGTTGAGGCGTTTATTCTTGAAGACAAGAATGCCCACAGAGCTACGGAGGTGTATAGACGGAGATATCCAGATCGTTTGGAACCGCATTCCACTATAATGTACAGATTGTACACAGGTTTTCAAGAATAAGGTTCGACCAACTCACTATCTCTCCACCCAAGTCAACCTCCCACCCATACCCTTGACATGGAGTTTGACTTTCTATTGTATACCATGGAACACCCAACAACCTACTTACGGCAGACAGGAACGGTACGGTGCATTCTACATATGTACAACATTTTTCATTACAGAGCACACATTGTGCACGGTCTGCATCCCGGCGATCCCGGACGTTGGTTGTAGTTCGTAGTCCAAATGTGTTCCATGTTTGACAATAAACTTGACGGGCAGCTCCGTATTTTGTGGACGGATGAGGCCAGGTTTACCAATATTGGCACGATTAATGGGTGGAATTATCGGTACTGGACCGAGGAAAACACCGCATATCACCTACAGCACGCGACACCAGGTAGTTTACTCCATAAATGTGTGGTGTGAACTGCTAGATAATATACTGATCGGGCCGGACATTTACCATAGAAACCTAGATAGCGAATGAAATCAAGAATTTCTGGACACTACTTTGTCAGACCTTCCTCGTGATGTACCATTACAGACACGTCAAAATTTGTACTACCAGCATGAAGGATGCCCAGCACATACAGCAAGGGCTGTGCAACATCATCTAAACGTAACACACCCCGGTAGGTGGATAGGAACATGGGGTCCTATTCCGTGGCCTCCTAGATCACCGGACCTTACTCAACTGGAGTATTACCGGTGGGGCTACCTGAAGAATCGTGTCTACGGTGGGTACACAACACCGATAGCATCAGTTAATTACCTCTTAAGTCGAATCACTCACGCTTGTCCGATAGTCGACTCAGAAAATATCACATTGGCAACATGACAATTTAAGGGTGGATCAGACGGGCTGAACTTTGCGTATGGAATAAGAGCAGACATTTCGCGCACCGCGTATAATGTATACATGCATATACGATGAAGAATGTACTACATAAATCAGAAGGTACTACAGGAAAGGATTTCATACTATACCAAAATAATACTTATGTATGGACTGTAAATAAACGGATGTGTTACGGAGTTATAAATCATTTCTGTTATAAATCATAACTGTTCATCGTAACTAACTATTAATAGTACCTAATATAAACGTACGCTGTATATGGGGGTTTCGGCCCTCATTCACGATGTTCTAAACCTATTACAACTAACATTTGTTGGTAACTATTACGGCAGCAGCACGTATTTTTCCGCGTGTATTGAGAGGTAACTACCATTTGAATCGAGATGACCGTCTCTATGAACCCTAAATAATTTTTGCCATAAAATGCAATTTAATTATCGGAACCACACGGTTTTATTGAAAATTCTAAGGTTCATGAGCAATTCGCATACAGAGACCCTCTTTATTCCTACAAGTTTCTAAATAATTGACATCATTACGGAAATATTCCGTTGTTGCACATTAGCTGAGACCACACACACACACACACACACACACACACACACACACACACACACACACACA
>JABUQX010027527.1:17500-25000 GCA_015478945.1 Trachelipus rathkii | reverse complement strand
CTGAAGTTATTATAGTTGTGTAGAATATTATGTCTTGTAGATAGGAAGATAAAAGAACTGTGTTTTTGAGAAGTTGAAAGCAATCATGTTTTCTTAGCCCCAATTAAAAACAAGAGAAAAATCGTCAGCAAATAATAAAACGCTGATCAGAGATCATTTATTTCAAGACCTTTCCTTTTGTTTCAGCTATTTGAAGTTGCGAGGAACTCCTTTCAAAGTGAATGGAGTACTGAAGGATGTAGTCGTCAGCATAAGAGTGGATAGCTGAAGTGACTGAAAGAAGATCATTTATGAAAAGTAGAAATAGGGTTGGGGATTGAACTGAACCTTGAAAAACAACCCTACCATAATGATAGATTTATAGGATAATCGGTGGGCCCTTGCAACAGCTATTAAAGAACAACTAGAAAGGAAACTAGACAGAAGGATAGATAGCGAGAGAAGGAACCTTAGAAATCAAAGTTTTATGCTAGACTCAATAGTTGATAGCTTTCTATATGTCTAGCATCACAGAAATAAAAGATAGCGAGAGAAGGAACCTTAGAAATTAAAGTTTAATGATAAACTCAATCGATAGCTTTCCATATGTCTAGCGCCACAGAAAGAAAAGATCCCTCACATACCAAAGAACAGAGGATCTAGACTCCAGAGTTAGAGAGAAAGAAATATCAACAGAATCGAACGTTGCTTACGATAGTCATGTTAGAGATTTGAGATAAGGTTAGATGTATAAACATGTTTCCAAACCTTCCTGTTAAAGGTAGATATATATATATATATATATATATATATATATATATATAATAATAATATATATATGTATATATATAATAATATAATAATAATATGCTAATATATATATATATATATATATATTATAATAATATATGTATATATATATATATATAATATATATATAATAATATATATATATATATAATAATAATAATATTAATAATAATATATATATATATATATATATATAATAATAATAATAATAATATATAATATATATATATATATATACTATATAATTTCTATGCTATCTAACAGCCACAATAATAATATAATTTAATATATATATATATGTAATAATAATATAATAATATTCATATAATATATATATATATATATATATATATATATATATAACAATAATAATTATAATAATAATAATAATATAAAAATAATATATTATATAATAATAATATATCATAATATCATAATATATAATAACTAATAGCTGCTGCCTATATGCTATGCTGCTGCTATATATATATATATATATATATATAATATATATATATATATATATATATATATATATATATATATATATATATATATATATATATATAAAATATATATGATATATATATATATATATATATATATATATATATATATATATATATATATATATATATATATGTCTAGTTTCCTTTCTAGTTGTTCTTTAATAGTTGTTATTAGGACCACCGAATATACTATAAATCTAACATTACGGTAGTGTCGTTCTTCAAGGTCCTATTCAATCCCCAACCTTATTTCTACTTTTTCATTAATGATCTTCTATCTGTCACTCCATCAGCTATCCACTCTTATGTTGACGATTACATCCTTCAGTACTCCATTCACTTTGAAAGGCTTTCCTCGCAACTTCAAATAGCTGAAGCAAAATGGAAAGGTCTTGGAGAAAATGAACTTTGATCAGCATTTTATTATTTGTTGACGATTTTTCTCTTATTTTTAACTGGGGCTAAGAAAACATGATTGCTTTCAACTACTCAAAAACACAGTTCCTTCATCTTTCTATCTACAAGACATAATATTCTACACAATTATAACACCTTCAGAAACACACAACACAACCATTCCCCTTTCCTTAACATTCCTTTTCTCGTGATCATTCCTGGAACAATCACATTATTTCTTTCACAAAGCAAGCCCAAAAACAGTTCCTTCATCTTTCTATCTACAAGATATAATATTCTACACAATTATAACACCTTCAAACATGCAACACAACCATTCCCCTTTCTTAACATTCCTTTTCTCGTGATCATTCCTGGAACAATCACATTGTTTCTTTCACAAAGCAATCTTCTAAAAGGTAATGTGGTCGGAAGCGTCTTTGGAATTTGTTCACACCACTCCTGTTTCTTGCTCTGTAAGAGGGAAATTGCTATTTTTTGAATGGAACATGCATTACACATCTTGAGCTTTCCACTCAAACATCCTGTTTTGAAAATGTGAAATCTAAAGATTTTCGCCCTGTCAATTCTTCTACTTTAACTGACTCACTTAAATATTTTTCTTTCCGCTGAACTGTTGCATAATCTTTCTTAAATTATCCTTGTCACACCATTTCGAACTCTCTAATAATGGTATGCCCTTTCTTTTGAGGAGAGTTCGTGACACTCGTCTATCCACAGTTTCCTATCTTCTCCATCCAAATCCTTTACAGTTTTCACCAGACTTAATCTCACAATGTATTCTGCTGATAAATACTAAAAAAAATCTTAATTTTTCGATTTTTCCACCTTCCCAGGACTTACACACTTTCAAACACAGTGAATTGATTCAGATTGACCTTTAAATATTTAATAATGAAACTAATTGATTTGAAATCCAACTATGGTGAATTGCCAGGGTGCCTCTCACCTTTTCTACTTTCCACCAGTAGGTAACATACCGGTAATCTCTCTCTCTCTCTCTCTCTCTCTCTCCTCACTCTCTCTCTTCTCTCTCTCCTCTCCATCACCCTCAGATCTTTAAAACTATATTATATTTAGAAATTCAATATACATAAATAAAATTGCATAAATAAATACATATAACTTTTATATATATAACTAATTAATAAAATTTTAATTATCAAACTATAATAAAATGATCAAATATAATAATTAAGTTAAAAAGTACCATAATTGGGGATAAGGAACTAAATGACGATAATGATTATAATTAAAAATTATTAATATACCAAAATATATCATATATAACTATTATACAATAATAATAATGTCATGAGCGGGTAATATATATATATATATATTACACTATATAATATGATAATATAATATAAAATAGGATTTAAGAAGATAATTAAATTAATATATATAATAGAAATTACTAAAGTTTGTCCGGCCAAACTTATCAAAGAGTTATTAATACTGTAAGCGTAAATAAAGAATAGTAAACTAATAATATAAATAACTTAACCATATATAAAACAATCTATATGCTCTATTGTTTAGCAAACGAATATAAAGAAGTTATACTGGAAACATACTTAAATAATGGAAATTATATATATAGTATATAATAATATTATTCAATGAATTTACACTACGTCTTCTTCAATATTAAACATTTGTGTATATTTAACTAATCAAAAAACATAAATGGAAATTAATGAAAAATTTCAACGATATTTATATTTTTTTAACACAAACAAATACTAGATAAATATATAATTTGTAGACTTATAAATATCATGATATATATAATAATACTAGCATACATAATAAGTTGTAAACAGTTATATCTTCAAGTCCCTTGCCATAATTGTCAAGATATCAATATCGAAGAAACAATAGAAAACATAAAGAATCAAAGGAATAATAATATAGTACCAACCAATAAGTAATTCCACAAAATGTATAAAACACTATCTCACACACAAACAAGCACACGAGCAGCACAACAATATGTATAACGCGGAATTAATACCATTCTTTAAGAAACTGGAATAAGTATGGATAAAAAAAAGAGAAAAATAGATAGCAACAAAATGTACTTAAATAATATAAATAAAAATTGACAATTATTTATAACGTAAGAAATATTCTTTCAGATATAATTAATTTAATAAGATGATTAAGTATAACTACATAACGAATAACTATTATAAAGTATACATAAACTTATACTTAGTATATATATAATTATAGTGATTCAGAACAATCCGTTCGCACAGAATGTGTCCGCAGTGGAATCCAAAGGAAGCAAAAAACACGATAGAAAGACCAGATGGAAGAGAGATTCAGAAGAAGAAGGGACAAGCATGGAAATTTTATTTTGAAAAGAGAACTATCTGAAGGTCTATTTCTAGAAGTGATTTAATATATTTTTCAGAGAGACGATTGCCTTGCGGTTAAATTTAAAAATTTATATAATCTAATCAATATATATAATATATAATCAATTTTTTTTTTTTGTGGATTTTAAGACAAATACTTATTCAATATTTCTTAAACTTTTATACATGTAAAAATGTTCCTTCATAAAAGTTTTGATTCCAAGCTCTGGTGAGAGAGATTCCCTTAATTCTAATGTATAGTGATTCCGAAGCTCAGACAGAAAAATGAAAATAATCAAGGAAAAATTTGAAATATTAAATTTGCACTTAGGATGGAAGCTGCATTTCTCAATTGATGCGTAAGATTTCAATATAGTAATATGACTCGAAAATACAGTCTTACTCATTCGTGCAGTCATGGCAGAGAAAAACCACTCTAGTTAGACCATTATTGTTTCTTATCGTAGAATGAGTGGTGACTAATTGATTTTAGCGTATTCTTAATCAAAGCATACGCGAAAATACTCGGTCTGACTTGCTGAAACACCGAATTGCAAGATTTACAAACTCGGAGTTGATTACTGTTATTAAAAACACAAAATAACATAAATAAAATAAATAAAAATCAAATTAAATACAAATATATATTATAATATACAACGATAAAATATTGAAAATCATTATATATAGATAAAAGATATAATAATTAATACATAATAATAATATATATGTAATAAGATATTAATTAAAAGATAGCATGTAGTTACTATATAAACTTATGATAATATATATACATACGCTTTGCATAAGTTAATTCTCACTAGTTCTAAGGAGATATTAGATACCTTCATGTAAAAATACTTTTGTGTGTCGTGATGTTGTGTGTGTATGTGTAGCGTGTTGTGTGTGTGTGCTGCACTTTCGTAGATGATTGTGATGTATGTGTGAGCGCTGCACCAGCACATAGTGTGTGTGTTGGTGGTATACTGTGTTTGTGCGTTGAGAGACAAACGCATAATTAAATCATAGCGGATGTTTACAACCTAATATAAGATAATAGGAGGTATGAATTATAGAGGGAGGCGAAAGCGAAGCATCAGGCAATGAGAAAAGAGACAATTTCCATACCACGAGGCTTCGTCTTCTTCTTCCTTCCTCGTTTTAAGGAAAGAAAATTCGGACTTGCAGAGAAACCAGTGACATAATCTCGATCAAGCATGCGAAAGTAGATTGGATAGGCTTGATCAGACTTTCAACATTAAGAATTATAGAGACACGGTGTCCAAGAAGGTAGGAGAAGGGGGTAACACGGAGGGGGTAAGAAGGGGATAGGGGTTATGGGGTCACAGTTAATAGGTGTTTGATAAAATCTCGAGTGATTGATCTCTTATTTAGCTCAACATGAGTAAGTATCTATAGTATACTAGGCAATCACCGATGCGTCAACAGAGTAAAAGCAATCATTTCCAGAAAGCTAGTGTAGAAGCTACATTTCAGAGCCCCCAGTTGATACAATCGACATCCTCTATTGAAGAAAACGTGTTAGTTAAATCATATCCCACATTCTTTTCATAATATTACATACTCAGTACTAGTTTCTCTCTGCTTTCTATCCATCTCTCTCTCTCTCTCCAGTCATACGGTTATATAATTCAGGTCGCATCCTCTTCATCCCAATCCTCAATCTCTCATCAACGATCTCTCAACTCTATCAATCCATCATCTCTTATAATCTTCTCTCCTCCACTCTCAATCCAATAACTAATATTGATAACCAACTATATATAATATATATATGTTATGTATATTATTATGAGATATAGCTATATATATATATATAAAATATAAATAATATAGTAAAATCTTATGTTCATAGTAGCTGGTGATATATAGGACTATTAAAATTAGTGAGAAAATAATATTAAATTTTGTATATATAATTCATTTTATTCAATAAAAAATATAAATATAATAGTTTAAAAGAATACAATTATATTATAAGTATATATTATATTAAATAATAGTAATAAAATATATATATAAATATATATATAATAATAACAATTTATATATAATTATATTATCTTATAATAAATACCAAAATATAACTAAGTTTAGGAAAATAGTTGGTGTTCAATAAATAATATATCTATTCAATATTTTTATATAAAGTATATTATATAATATAACT
This sequence comes from Trachelipus rathkii, assembly GCA_015478945.1. NCBI lineage: Eukaryota > Metazoa > Arthropoda > Malacostraca > Isopoda > Trachelipodidae > Trachelipus > Trachelipus rathkii. The sequence goes on along the minus strand of JABUQX010027527.1, from coordinate 18,725 downwards.
AGTGACGATATATCACTACTAATATAGATTGGGTTGCAAATACCAAATTAAATAAACAAAGAACTCCTTCTTCTGATCCTATTTGCAAGGACTTCCATAGTGTAAGTGAAAGTAGACTGAGGAAAGGAAAAGAGAGAGAGGCTTTCATTTATGAAAGTAATACAGATCTTAGTAGTTTGCGTTTAATACTTGCTCTAATTACTCTTTATATTCACTTGCTTACTATACTCTTCTTAGAGCCAGTAAAATTTAACGTAAAAATGATGCGGCGATATTTATTTTAGCGATCTTTTTTCGAGTAAGACAAATTAACCTGTAAAAAATAGTTACCCGTTCTGATCAGCATATCCTGGTGTAAGCTCTGATGCACATTCTGTTGACCTTGGCATCACAAAATACGCATTGAATTATTATGAGTTCTAGCACTTAATGAATGTCCCTGTCTCAGGCGCACTTAACAGGAGCCTAGCAGGTTGCTTGTACTGTCACAGCAAATATCGATCTCCTGCATCTACTCACTGGACCTCCTATCGCTAGTTAAGATACGTTCTGAATCCACACCAGACCCCCCGTAAAAGCATTATTACAGACAAGGTCTCATCGCACTTTCTCACTGCTTAACGTCAACCGCATCGAGCTACTCTTCTTACTACTACTTAACACAATACTTCTAATCTTCTACTTCTCAAATCTTGGCGATGAGCTCGTTCGGATGTTATATCAGCTCTCCTTTACATTCCTACTTCGTAACATATTTCGCGTGCTTTACTTCTCTCTTCTTCTTCTTCTTTGAAACACTCCCACGTAATGAAATCATAAAGAAGAACTGATGCAAAAACGTTTTTGGAAATAATAAGTCTTCTGAATATAAAAGTGAAAGCTATCTTTCAACACCGACAACATTCGTAAACAAATATAAAATACAAATTTAAACCATTGTGGACAAAACAAACTGCGATAAATAAACGAATCAACTCGAACATGCAGTACTTTAAAAGATCAGATTTTATTTTCAAGATTTCCAAAAATAGTAATTAAATTATTTTCAATAAGATAGAAAACAAATAATAGCATAAAAGAGCGATAGATTTGAGAATATTAAAGATATATATAATAATATATATTAAAAATAAATAATAAGTATTTAAAATAAGTAAAATATAATAGTTTTAGGAGATAATATAAATATAAAAATTTAAATAATTATGAGTAATATATAATAAAT
>JABUQX010027527.1:0-7500 GCA_015478945.1 Trachelipus rathkii | reverse complement strand
AAAGGGGACAGCACACTGCCCTGCCTTACTCCAGTCTTCGTTTCAAACCATTTCTCCTTTCCCATCTCCGTTCTAACCGTGTTTATGGGGTTTTCATACATATTCCTTATTATCCTTATAAGCTTCTTATTTATTCCATATACAGGGTCTTCCATCACCATCCACGAATCTCTCTTTTGTATTCTATCTATCAAAAGCTTTCTCTAGATCTATAAATGCGATATATGCTACCTTATTCCATTCTATGCTCTTCTCCACTATCATTTTTAAAGAGAATATCAAGTCAATTACACTTCTATTTGGCCTGAATCCGTGTTGCCACTCTCCAATCTTTCCCTCTAATTCTCTCCGAAGTCTTTTCTCTATTATCCTCTCGTATATTTTATATGCACTCAACAGCAACACTATTCCTCTGTAATTCTGGCATTCTCTTCTATCTCCTTTTTTATGTATTGGACATATCACAGCTTTTCTCCAATCTGACGGTATGTTCTCCTCTCTCCATATACAATTTATAAGTTCTGTCATCCATGCCACCATACCTTCTCCTGTTTTGAATAATTCATTATTTAGTCCATCGACTCCTGGGCTCTTTCCATTCTTTAAGGCTCTTATAGCTTGTCTCACTTCCTCGCCATGTATCGGTTCCAAGTCATCCTGTTCTCGGTCTTCCATTTGTGGGTTATCCTCCTCCATATATTCCTCGTTGTCCACCACATTTAATAATTCATCAAAATATTCTGTCCATATCTCCTCGACCTTTTCACTATCCACTATTGGTTCTCTATCTTTGTTGAATATCACATTCGTGTTAGGTTCATCTTTTGTTCTTAATCTCTTAGCCATTCCATATATCAACTTCCTAGTGCTTCTCATGTCTTCCTCCAATTCTCCTCCTATTCTTTCCCATGATAAATCGATGTTTCGTCTTTTTACTATTTCTGCATGATTTCTCGCCCGAACATAAGCTTGTCTATTTTCCTCTGTCCTTGTCTTCATCCATAAACGGTATTTCTTGTTTTTTTCTTTTACTACGTTTTTGACTTCCTCATTCCACCAAACCGTCTTTTTCCTTTTCCCACTACTTATCTTTTTTGTTCCAATCACTTCTCGTGCAACCTGCTCCACACCTTCTCTGAAATCTTTCCAACCTTCCTCTACTCGTTCCACAGTTCCTGAGATTTCCTCATATTTTCTAACTAGTTTGTTGTTGAAATCTTCTCTTGTGTTTTCATCTTTTAATTTTTCAAAACAATATCGTTCTCTGGTTACTTTCTTCGGCTTCTTCCTTTGTCTCCATCTTATCTTCCCCACCACAAGTCTGTGGTCCGAGTCCAGAGACACTGATGGTATGCTTTTGACATCCATAAACACCCTCTTATCATTGCATATCATTAGGTCTATCATAGATTTTTCCGTATATTCCTGGTTTTCTGAATTCCAGCGGTACCATGTCCACTTTTTACTCTCTCCATGTTTAAAAAAGGTGCTCATGATCGCTGCACCATTTCTTATAGCAAAGTCAACTAGTCTTTCCCCCTCTATATTTCTTGTTCCAACTCCGAACGCCCCCACAGCTGCTTCCTCTCCTTCTCTCCTCAATCCCACATGTGCATTCATATCTCCCATAATTATTATGTGTCCTCCTCTTCTTCCATCATATACACCCTGCAGGGTCTCCATAAACTCTATCTTCTCATCCGCAGGTCTTCCCTGATGCGGCGCATAGACCTGTATATATATCATATATATATATATATATATTATTTATGTTAAAATATATATATATATATATATATATATATATATATATATATATATATATATATATATATATATATATATATATATATATATATATATATATATAGAATATATATATATATATATATATATATATATATATATATATATATATATATCGGCATTAATATATAATATATATATATATATATATATATATTATATATATATATATATATATATATATATATAATATATATAAATATATATATATATATATATATATATTTGAAGGATAAAAAGCAGCACCAGGACCTTCGACATTTGGAAACCTTTATTAAATTAGCGACGTTTCGGAAAAACACAATTTCCATCATCAGGAAAGATTCGGATAAACAATAATAATAGTAAACAAAGTCATAAAAAGATTGAAGTAAAGACATTTAGACAATCAAAAACAAGTAACCAAAGCAAAGATTTAAGATATAGAACTTTAATATAAGAAGATGGTAGTAAAAAGCTTAAATATAAACGTTCATGAAATGGAACCACAAACAGGACTATGTTTAGCTTACATTTTCTTTTAAATACATTAAAATCTAAAAAACTTTCTTAAGTTCTAAAATATGAATAACTTTAACAAATTGAAAACTCAAGTATTAAAGAGCTAACAAGACAATGCTTACAATTTAAACACATCTTAAGATATCAAAAAAAAGCTAAAAAATTATGAACCATTTAATAGCCATTTCAATACAATTACCCAGAAGATTAAGGAGACAATATATGAACATTATTGAAGATTTAATGCCGCTAAGGTATTTTCTTATCTGATTTCCAAATCCGATTTTACCACCCTACGGTCACTTAAAGACGAACGTTCCATCATTATTTGTAAACTGAATAAAGGCCAAGGCGTTGTATTGATGAGCAAAACAGAGTATATTGCTAAGGTGAATAACGTTATTTCAGACAGGTCTAAATTTATCTTATCCTTGAAGAAAAAGTCAATCATTTTCTGCGCAAGCTGCTCAAAGCAGACCAAAATTAACAAAGTCACATTAATGAAGGTTTTATGCTCCATGGCTTCTTCTCCTGGTATTCTATATGGACTTCCAAAAATACACAAAATTAATACCCCAATTAGACCTATTCTAACTGCATTAAATACTCACCATTATAAATTAGTCAAATTTAAATCAGTTTAAAAACTGGCTCTCTACTATAGATTTGCAAAATTTCTTTATGTACTAGTTTCGATATTGAATCTTTGTTAACTAATATTCCATTGTTTGAAGCAAGTAGAAATCCTATTGGACAGTCATTTTTTCGTTGCAACCCCCCTTTTTAACGGTTTTTGATAAAAAAGAATTTAAAACTTTTGTTAAACTAGCGCTTATGATACTTATTTTTTCTATAACAATACCTTTTATATCTACAAACTAATTCCTTTGCCATGGGATCACAAACTCTTAGGTGGCTATTCTATCAATACTTATCTAAATTCCATACGAACAGATTTGGCCTCTATAATTGTCCCCCTTGTTCAAACCTCTCAATTACAAAAAGGTACAATGGACGACACTTTTTCTGGCTTTTTACCAACATAGACAAAATCCCCCCCTTTTTGAGTACATGAATTCTCCAACTACCAAACATTAATTTTCACACGAGAAGACGAAACATACAACTCTCTTCCATTCCTGGGATTTACTTTATCAAAAAAGTCCCCTTCGAATTTTTCCACTAGCGTTTTATAGAAAAAAGACATTACAGGCCCGGTATTAACCTTTTTAGTCACAGCCCTCGTATATTTAAAATGCCAATAGTATTTAGGACTCGTTATTTTTAGATCCTTTCACTTAACCTCCAGCTTACATTTAATGCACTGTAGGAATTTGGACTTTTTACTGAGTTTTTTTAGATTTAATTTTTCCCCTTTCCTCATCTATAAATATATAGATAATTTTCTAGCCTCCAAATTTAATCAAAATACCCTGATACTTACAGCCCCAAAACTTAAACTTTACCTACCCTTACCGTACTATGAACATATTCACACGAAATTGCGCAAGGACCTCACTTACATATTACAAAATTTCTTCCCTCAACTAAACATTATGTTATCTTTTAACTCCTCCTTCAAAATAGCCTCTTTTTGCCACCACAAGGAGGGAACACCTTCTGTACTTCGTTCATCTCTTGTATATAAATTTCTATGTGACGACTGTAACGCCGTCTATGTTGGCAGTACTACCCCCAAAACTGCGTTGTATTAAGAATGGACGAACATAGGGGTGTCTCTTCCCGAACTAACAGGCTACTTAATGTACCTTCACACTCTGCTATAAGAGATCATTCACACTCTAAAGATTCACACCTTTAACTACACCAATTTTTCAATACTGTCACAAACAAAATTAACAACCAATTGCCACATTTTAGAAGCATTGTCACATAGCCAACACCCAAACCGGTCTTTGAATACCGTAGTGGTTCCTTCAAGGTGCTCTCTTTTAACCAGCCAAAAGTTCTACGATACAAACCTACCGTTTGATATATATATATAGTTAAAGAATATGTGTTTAAATAAGAGTGAAAGTAGTGTCTATAGTTGCGTCTTTAAATAACTTCAGGTATATATACACAGAGTTTAGAGTGTAAATTAATCGCAAAGATTAAATAAGAACTTAGAATAAAGTTTTATGAGAATTAGTGTAATAAAAAAGTAGTATAATGTGAAGTAAAATGAGTAAAGCATGAAGCAATTCGATAGTGTTTGTGGTATCTACTTTCAGTGTCGATTATACAATTAAGCGTGTAATTGACTACCATCTTAAGTATAATAGTAAAGTTTATGAGTCTTAAAGAATCATGTGGTCGATTGAGATTAACATTCTTAAGAAGAATAGTAAGAGAGTGTCTATTTACATTCAATTTATAGTGATTTGTTACTAAGATTAATATCTCAAAGGTGTAATATGTGAGTGTTTTAGAAGAACAACGATAGATATATGGAAAATCGTGTTTTTCGGAAAACACGATCAGACCAATTGAAATTTAACACAAAAGTGTGTACACATAGTGCGGTAGGCACGCTGAGATGCTGCATATTGATACAAGTATCATAAAGTTCCCATCGACTAAGAAGCTGAAGAACAAGGAAGAAGAATATAATTGATATATAATAAGAAATATTAATATATAATATAATTAATAATAATAATATATTATAATATTATAATATAATTAGTAGATAAATATAAATAATATAATAATAATAATAATATAATTTAATTATATAATAATTTATATATATTTATAATATATATTAATAAAATAATAATAATTATTAATAATTATAAATAATAATTTAACTAATAATAAATTATATATAAATAATAAATATTAAAAAATAAATATAAATGAATAAATAATATAATAAATTAAATAATAATTAATAATTAAACAATAATTAATTAAATATAATTATATAATAAAATAAAATAATATATAAATTAAGAAGAATAGAAGTAAAGTTAAGATAAGAGATAATAGAATAGATAAGAAGAATAGATAGAAGAGAAGTAATAAAGTATAATAAGTAAAAAGTAAGAAAGAAGAAGTAAAGAAGAAGTAAAGAATAAGATAATAAGGAAGTATAAGTGAATGAAAAATGAAAGAAGAGAAGAAGAAGAAGGGAAGAAGTAAAGTGATGTGAAGAAGAAGGAATAGAAGAAGAAGAAGATAAAGAAGAAGATAAAGAAGAAGAATAATTAATTAATAAATAATTAAATAAAATATATTTATAAGAATTATACTATATAATTAATAATTAAATTATAAAATAAATAATTATATATATAATTAATTAAATAATTATAATAATAATAATTAGTGAATAATTATAAATAAATTATAAGTATAATAATGGATCTAAATGCTTTTTAGCTGTGTCCTTATCAATTATATTAATAATAGATATTAATAATTAAATTAATTATAATATATAATAATATATAATATTATTATAATAAATATAATATTAATAATTAAATATTAATTCAAGATATAGATTGAATGAGATAAGTGAGGTGTAGTGTGTGTGACATAATGTGTTGAATATTAGTAAGTGAGTGATGAGTCTGAATGTGAGATTAGATATGTGTATTTTATAATTCAATATTTAATATTAAATAAATGAGATTATTATATTGTAATTTTAAATTAATAAATGAATAAATTTATATATAGACAAATTAATAATTATAATTCATATAATTATAATAAAATAATAGTTTTAATGAATATACATTAATTTATTAATAAATAAAAAATAAAATAATTAAGAATAACTTAAAGAGCACATTAAAAAAAATTTTATTTTTACGAATTATCATACATTATATATTATATATTATATATAAATTAAATAGACAATTGATAATTAAATTAAATAATATAAATAAATTAATATATTAATTAAATAATAATAATAATAACTAATAATAATTAATTAAATAATATAATAATATTAATAAAATATGAGTATAATAAAATATATAATAATAATAAATATAAAATAATAATATAAAAATTATTCCATAATTCAAACTTCTTCAGCAAAAAAAAAAATCCCATTCACTACTCATATAAGGAAGTGTGTGTCCTTAAATTATCACGAACTATTCTATAAGTAAAGGGCTTACAACCTATTCCTACTTGTGGAAGGTGATTTCTTCAACGCTGTATATTAGTACTGTAAAGACCTTCACTTTACTTCAAGTAGTCACCGCTTCTTTACGGTAATTATTCTTGTCTACTTTTCAAATAGGATTAGAGAATAAGAAATATAATTTCACCTAATCAAGATGTTCTCTTTCAGAACTTAATATCCATTGCCTGAGAAGAAGTGATCTTTCATATTTGCAACAAAATACCAATGTCGTCGACAGTTTTTGTTCAAAAGAAATTGAGTAATGTTAAAAATATTTAGTGAAAGTAATACTTTTAAACTAAAACTATATACAATCTAATATTCACTAATATGTTATGTTATGATAAAATTATAATATATACATTTTACTTTATTATTGAATAAATTTTCTTTTTGATGCTTTTCCAATTTATATGGATCCGATTTTGATTGGCAGAGATCTGAATAGATAGTAGAATTATATATATAATAGTATATTATACATAAATTATATATTATATATATATATATATTATACTATATATATATATATATAATATATATATATATATATATAGTATATATATAATAATATATATATATATATATATATAATATATATATATTTAATATATATATATTAATATATATAATTAATATAAATATTATAATATATATATATATATAGTATATATATTAATATATATTATAATATTATATATAATTAAATATTATATATATATATATATAATATTATTAAATATATATATTATTATATATAATTAATTATATTATTATATATATTAGTAGTATATATATATATATTAATATATTATATATATATATATATTAATAATATATATATATATTATATATTATATTATATATATAAAATATATATATATATATATATTAATATATAATATAATATATATATATATATATATTATATATATATAATAAGTATATATATTATATATATAACTAATATATATTAATATATATATTATATATAATATATTATATATATATTAATACTCTCTATAATATATATCTCTCCC
>JABUQX010027526.1:5000-22833 GCA_015478945.1 Trachelipus rathkii | reverse complement strand
GAGAGAGAGGGAGAAAGAGAAGGAGAAAGATGAGAGAGAGAGGAGAGAGAGAGAGAGAGAGAGAGAGAGAGAGAGAGAGAGAGAGAGAGAGAGCAGAGGAGAGAGAGAGAGAGAGAGAGAGAGAGAGAAGAAGAGATGAAGAGAGAGAGAGAAGAGAGAGAGATGAGATAGAGATCGAGAGAGAGAGAAGAGAGAGAGAGAGAGAGGAAGAGAAGAGAGGAGAGAGAGATGGATGAGAGAAGAGAGAGAGAGAGAGAGAGAGAGAGAGAGGAGAGAGAGAGAGAGAGAGACGAGGAGAGAGAGGGAGAGAGAGAGTAGAAGAGAGAGGGGAAGAGAGAGAGCAGAGGAGAGAGAGACAGAGAGAGAGAGAGTAGGAGGAGAAGATGAGAGAGCAGGGGACGGAGAAGAGAGAAGAGAGAACGGAGAGAGAGAAAGGAGAAGAAGAGGGAATGGAGGAGAGGAGAGGAGAGAGAGAGAGGAGGAAGAGAAGGAGAGGAAGAGGAAGAGACAGAAGAGATAGAAGAGAGAGAAGAGAGAGGGGGAGGAGAGAGAGAGAGAGAGAGAGAGAGAGGAGAGAGAGAGAGGAGAGAGAGAGAGAGAGAGAGAGAGAGAGAGAGAGAGAGAGAGAGAGAGAGAGAGAGAGAGAGAGAGAGAGAGAGAGAGAGAGAGAGAGAGACTCTACGTGTGTGTGAGAGAGAGATGAGAGAGAGATTAGAGAGAGAGAGAGAGAGAGAGGAGAGAAGAATAGAGGAGAGAGAAGAGAAGAGAGAGAGAGAGAGAGAGAGAAGGGAAGAGACGTAGGAGAGATTGAGAGACGAGAGACTGAGAGGAGAGAGAGAAGAGAGAGAGAAGATGAGATGAGAGAGGAGAGAGAGAGAGAGAGAGAGGACGAGAGATGGAGAGAGAGAGAGAGAGGAGAGAGAGAGAGAGAGGAGAGAGTCCCTAACTGTGTGAGAGAGACCGTTACCCTATCTACATTACATCTCTTTGTCCTGATCATCCTCCAACGGGCCTTACCAGATGGCGTTTTATAGGGTGATTGGTCCTCCCTTTCTCACTGCAACCTATTTGTCCCTGCCTCCGGGCCAAACTGACGGTCTTTTCCTTCCCCTTGCGGATGCGTTCACAGTATTTTGCGGATGTTGTTCTGGAGACGGCGGAGGCCTATATCCTCGCTCTTCTGCATGTCGTCGTTCTGCTACACCGTGGTGGAACGCAGATTGCGCTCGGGCTAATCGTGCTAAATGTCAACTCTATCACTCTTACAAGAAAACGCCTACACAGTCTACGTTGATCCTCTTTAAGGCCGCTGCTGCTCGGTCTCGGTGTCTAAACAGAAGGACCAGGAAACAGTTTTTTTTGAAACTTACGTTTCCACGGTCAAATCATGTACGCCATTGTGCTCGGTGTATGGTGTTGTGCGCAAAATATCTTGCAACCACTACAGGAAGCCACCGACGGTCATCAGCTGTGGCCCGCACCCGTGTGATAACATTTCCGCTCCGGGCATGGTTGCCGATGAGCTGGGATACCATTTTGCTGCTTGCTGCAGTGATTCTCGGTATCGTTGGCCTTTCCGATCGATCCGCGCCCGCACTCAATTCCCGGACTTTTCTGTTCCTCCTGGTGAGGATCCTTCTTATAATAGATTGTTCACGAGGGCGGAATTCCAGGAGGCTCTCCGCCTTTGTAAGAATGGAGCGCCTGGCCCTGAGGGTATCTCCTACCAAATGTTACGTCATCTTCATGCCTCTGCCTCGGCGTTTCTCCTATCTTTATATAATCGAGTCTGGGTGGAGGGGTCTTCCCCCAGTTTGGCCAACAATTATACCATTCCCATTTCCAAACCTGGTAAGGACCCTACAATCGCGGACAACCAACGTCCCATTTCTCTAACTTGTCCTCCTGATATGTTGATGGAGAACATGGTGGCTAATCGTCTTCTCCCGACGTTGGATGGCCTGCGTGCTTTTTCCGCCCATCAGTTTGGGTTTAGGAATTATCTATCTACACAAGAACCTCTTCTCCGGTTGGACCACGATATCCGTGAGGCTTTCTCCTCTAATAAAATGGTCCTAGCTGTTTTCTTCGATCTCGAGAAGGCTTACGATTCCACATGGAGAGAATGAGAGTTCTCCATAGATTGCACTCGCTGCGGCCTTAGGGGACAGCTTCCCTCTTCCTTCAGTCTCTTATGTCGGGCGTAGATCTTACCGGTTTCGCTGTGGTACCACTCTGTCTCGTCATTTTGACTATGGTGATGGGGGATGCCGCAGGATAGTGTGCTTCAGGCGTTCGTGCTTTTTGCTGTCGTGTTTCAATGGTGTCATTGCAAGCATCCCATCTTCCGTTCGGTGCTCTCTCTATGTGTGGACGACCTGGCGTTGTATGTTTCTGGAGTCAAACTTTCATGCATGCAACGTCAGCTGCAGCTGGCCGTCATATGGGGTGACCTCGTGGAGTGATTCACTGGGTTTTACTTTTTCTCAGTCACTAAGACGAAGACCGTGCTTTTCCATGGCGGAAGAGGTGGTAAGCCTGGGATGGTAGGTGGTTGATTTGTTTCCCTGCTGACCTTGTGTATGGTCCCCCATCCGCTCTGTGTCGAAGGTGAGGTTCTTGGGTCTGTTTTTGGATGCTCGCCTGACTTATCTCCCTCATATCATCAATTTGAAACTTAACTGCCGCGCTCATTGGACCTCTTACGCCACCTTACATCTGCATCTTGGGGTGCTGATCGTAAGGTCATGCTTCGTCTGCTTCTCATGTTGGTCAGGTCAAAGTTGGATTATGCGTGTGCGATATATGAATAGACGTCTACGGCATACTTGTGCCTTCTTGACCCTATACAAAATGAGGGTCTGCGGATATCTCTTGGGGCGTTGTTGACGACGACGGAGGAAATTTGGAGGTGGAGGCTGGGGTTAATGCCCCCGGTCTTTACGGAGGAAGTATCTATGTGTGCTCCTTGTTTTCTCCGTCTGTACAAATCCCCAAGGCCATGGGCTTTTGACTCCTCTCATCGCCTGAGGTTCCTCGTAGTGGTTAGGCCACTGCCTATTGGCGTTTGCTGGGGTTGTAGCGTCTGTCTTCCGTTTTCTCTGCCTCCCTGTGCGCGCTGTTTTACAATTTAACTACAATGTCTACCCCTATTGGTTGTATACGTCCCCTGTGGTGTGTATGAGGTTGTCTGCCTTATCTAAATCCGGAGACTACCCGTCTCTACTGAACGCTTCCTTTCTGTCTCACCTGGCTGTCCATGGAAGCTCTGTGAGCATCCACACCGACGGTTCAAGGCGAGAGGGTTTGAGTGGGTGCATCAGCGGTCTTTCCGGCCCTTACTGTGTCCCAGACTCTCTTTTCTGACTCGTCCATCTTTACGACTATTAATAGGATTCTGACACTAGATCTGCCTGACACGTACACGATTTTTTCTGACTCGCAGAGTGCTCTTCTTGCACTGCAAGATCGAACGACTAAACATCCAAAGGTTTCCGTCATCCAAAGGTTTCTATGTATGCATGCTAGACACAAGCATTTGACGTTTTGCCGAGTTCCATTTCACGTTGGTATCCTAGGTAACGAATTGGCTGACAAAGCGGCCTATCGCGCCGCCACCTGCAAATTACATGTCGACGATACTTACCTGTGATAATCTTGCTGGAACACCTCCCAGCTGCTGATTTCTGCTCCCGACTCAAACAGGGCTTCCTCCCTTGTTGGCAGGCGTGTTGATCGGAAGGAATTCATCGTGGTGCTTTAAAACTGCGTATGCGTAAAGCCTCTCTGGGATTTGTTCCATTGGCCTTTCGCGGAGTCGGCACCAGGAGGTGGTCCTGGCTCGTTGCGTCTGTGTCATAAAAACATCACCCATGTATTTCTTATGACACAGGGGGATCCCCCCTTTATGCCTTTATTCTGTTCCAGTGTTCCTTCGGTAGCCATCTTTCTCGTGGATTGTGTGGCTCTTGCGGCTTCCAGGAGACCGGCTTTTCCCCTTGTTACACAACATACCTGTCCAATCCCGCCTCTCATATATATTGTCTGAATCACTTCATTTCCACAGTGACGCGATTTTTGTTTTCCTTCAGGAACCGACTCTGCTCTATAGGATTTAATAATTTGAGTCCCGTTTTCTTGCGTTTCTGTTTTAGGAGTTGCCCCTTGTAGTTTATTTTCTGAACTCGGTCCTATCGCCGCTTTTTTCTGTGCCGCAGTGGGCGGCTCCATCAGTACACTCAAAAAAAAAATTTATATTACATATATATATATATATTAGTATATATATATATATATATATTATATTTATATAATAGTATCTGTATAGTATATAATATATATATATATATATATATATACATATATAATATATATATATATATATAGTATATATTATATCATATATATATATATATATATATATTATATATTACATAAAAAAAAAATTATATATATATATATATATATATATTATATATATATCCTCAGTGGTTAACTCCAAAGTTCGGACTCTTTACAATAAGCAACCCGGTCAAAGTAGAAAACGACCGGTTTTTAACCTGTACCCTTATCCGCGGAGGATGGGGGTTATGATGGACCCGTGACGTAAAAAGAAACATACACCCGGAATGTCATAAGGACCTGGGGAAGGGAAGAAGGGCGGACACTCGTAAGAGTGGAAGTACGTAACACATTACGTAATACGTAATGGGGAGTCAACCAATTAAATGAAAGAGGGAGAGTTTAAATTAAATTAAAAAAATGGGGAAAAAACTAACTCGTTTTACCCTTTTCAGTTTTGTAAGGTGGGCACATTATCGACGGGGATGCACGTGTTCAATTTTTGATTTTAAATATTTTTCAAAGAGCAATTTCATCATTATACTGCAATACAATTTTAAATCTAATCTCAAAATTCGATTAACTTTAACAGAAAAAAGTATCAAAAAATGGAAGGTTGTTGGCAAAGACAAGCTTTAAAATTAAGTATATATTTTAAACATACTTTAAAAAGTACAATGGAAGACAAGTCTGCATTACTGCGAATTATTATTATAATAATAATAATAATAATAATAATAATAATAATAATAATAATAATAATAATAATTAAGTTCATAACTTAAAAAGCCTTAGCAACATTTATAACAGAAACTTGGCATATGACCACAATATATCCAGAACCTATTAATGTTTAAATAAAAGGCTAAGTTTAACATTCATTTACTCAAGCACGTAAGAACTTGAGTTACCTAACAAAATGATAAGAAAAATTTATACATCTATAAATTTCTATCCAAAAATAAATAAAAACATTGATCTTTCTATATATTTTTTTTCACAATCGGAAACTAATACTAATAAGATACGGCACTTAGATTGTAAGAATGTTTTGTAACAAGAAATAATTTTTTAATGATAAAGTAATAATAATGATAATAATTTTTATTGGAGTAGGTGTACAAGGGTCACCACAGCACACAGGAAATGCAGCTATACCGTGTCAGTAAATTGACATCATGGGAAGTCCCTATCAAAATGACATAAAAATTGTGCTGAGTAGATTAAATCTTATAGACGATATTGAATTCACAATGAAAGGCAAAAATGCTGTCATTTCGAAAGTGAGAAGATTCAGAAAGGATGCGTGCATTGAGAAGTTGGATAGGGACAGTATGCAAACTAGGGAAGAACGCGCATCTGAGGTCCGAGAGATCATTGCCACCCATAAAAATATGAAAAATGGAAAGTGAGTAACTATTGCAGTAAAATGGCAAGACGGAGGACCGTCTCGCATCATGAGAAAACAGTGGGTATAATTGGTATGTCTTATTCGTAATCTAGCTAGGACACCTCCATTAGGCGATTTCTTTTGTATGATGACAAGTGGCCAATGAGGGGTCTGACGTTGCGTAACTTGGCGATACAATTATCCTCCGCCCAATATTCAAGCCATCATGAAAGGAAACCTCGAAATATGTTTATATAAAATCAGAAGCAGAGAGGCGTATCAGTCTAAGTCAGACGAGAAGGTAATGATCATTCAGTATCATGCTGGTCGCCGCAAGTTTTGCTTCCATGTCGCTAGTTCTCCGGAAGACCCACATGAGAAGGGAATCCAATAGAATTAAATATTTTTCAACTTCTTATGCAACGAGCAGTGGAATCTCTGGATGGTAGAGACCAAAAGGTTTCATGAAGATCGAACAAGCAACGCCTGAGGGTGTTCTGTAATCTGAGTATAGTGTAATTACCAACTGGTATGACGGTGCGTATCCTGTGTACTGCCAGTTCGGCTGAGAAGGGTGTTCTGTAATCTGAGTATAGTGTAATTACCAACTGGTATGACGGTGCGTATCCTGTGTACTGCCAGTTCGGCTGAGAAGGGTGTTCTGTAATCTGAGTATAGTGTAATTACCAACTGGTATGAAGGTGCGTATCCTATGTACTACCAGTTCGGCTGAGAAAACGGACGAGTAAGGTGGCAGTGTTTTGGTTACGGTGAAGTCCGGAAAAATAGCCGAAGCTTCCACTTCATCCGTTTTTCTAGCCGTTAGGGTAGACAGTGTTCGAGTCTGTGTGAGCTTCCTTATGAGGCAGAAAAGAATCCTTCGACTTCGTCATGTGTGCTTCAGGTTTTATTAACGATTGTACCCCGAAGGATACAAGGGGTGGATAAACCCATTTTGCGTAGTTAGTATCGAATACATACTGCATGACTGGTCGAGGAAACTAAAAATGAAATTCACAATCACAGCAAATGGCCAATAAGAATGATTGTGGGGGAAAGTGTTTTAATAAAGGACAAGTCTGATGAAGCAGGAACCTGAATACGGGGGAATAAGAACATGAGTTGTTCTCTCCTCAGGAACAAGGGCATCACCTCCACCTTCACGGTCGGAGATCGAAATGCTCCTGTCGCTATCCTTCGTCTTCTTGACCCAATTCAGAACGAAGGTCTGGGGAACGACTGGAAGGTTAGCCCATAAATGGCACAACTGTAGTTCAGTTTGGCCCGTAACAGCGTGATGTAAAGTTGGAGCACGCTCTTTCTGTCCGCACCTCAAGTCTTAGGCCTGAGATGCCGTAACAGATCCAACGAACGACGGCAGCTAGTTCTGAGATGATTAATGTGAGGTAGGTACGTAAGACGCTCATCGAGCAACAGACCAAGAATCTCACCGTAGACTCCACATAGATGGGGGAATCATAGAGGGCTAAAGAAGGAAGCGAACGTATCTGACCACCACGTCAGGGTTTTCCTGAACAGCATGGCTTTGTTTTCGATGCAGAGAAAGTGAAACAACGCTTACTACACCATGTTGAAACCGTGTCAATGGCCAACTGAAGCTGACGCTCTATTCAAGGGAGCTTTGTCCTAGTGACAAAGTGCAAGATCGTCAACATAGATGGAGTAGCAGACCGAGTGTAGCAGTAGTTCATGTAAATATATCGCCATCGGTTGATGAGCTACAAACAGTTTATTTCTTTCTTCATAGTTGAGGAAAATATCCACGACAGTTCCAGTTAAGGAAACTTGGCATAAAAGAAAAAGAGATACAATAAATTTTCCGGGCGATCCGTGACAATAGTCACTATCTGCTGAGATTTAGCCTTCGTCTGGGAAGATAATGTTTGATGAGTCTATGAGCCACTGAACGACCCACATACCAGAACGCCAAACCCACGGGGAGAGGAAAATCATGCAACAGAGAAATGTGAGGGCCTCTGTTTAGGAACGGAGGGGTGCTTGCCTACTTTAGGTGGGTGCTCTCCAAAGAGGCATGCCAAGTCACCTTCAACACTTCTCCCAATGCTCGCACACCTGTATGTCATCTTAGCAGAATGGGAAGGGGATTATGCCCTTTCAGTAGTTACTGCGTCACCTGTTGTAGTGGTATTAGCAATTATGGGGAAAGATTGTGGAGAAAGACAATGAGGAATGTTATCACCAGGAGTGTCAAAAAAACAAACTGTGAGGCAGGTGTTTGGTATCCGTAACGCGACTTATGCGAAGGCACCGCGGAGCCAGAGAGGGGAGAAGGCTCCACCTTTCTGACTTCAGCAGCACTAACCCACCCTCATCGCCGAGCGAAACAGTTATCACCACTCGCAGGACGACAGCGATCTCGTAAGGTCCCCCTCATGATTTCCTCTGAATTCTGACCAGTGATAAGACGAGGCCGGCAATGGATGAAAAGTTGTCCGAATGTTCATGGTGGCATCCGAGTAGGTCTCGGAATTACTCGAGTAATGGTTGATGCGGTTCAGTCCTAGGTGGCGTGTGTGACACCATCGTGGAAGAGCCAGAAGTTGACCCACTAGTCGTAGGTTTTCCAAGCGGGTGTTCTAGGCGGTGAGCCTTTTTTGGCTGGAGTGAATATGGACCCTCAGTCCGAATGGAGTCCTGTTTTAAGAAGTCCATAACCAGATACGCCAACGAGTAAGGATGTCTAGTTTGAGAAGACCACTTTCGGATGGGAGATTGTAATCGTTAAGAGAGTCTTGTTGTTTCTCAGGAGAAACTGATGCAGTAAGTTTTGGGGAGCCAGTGTGATTAAGTTCAGAAACCGTACATAGACGCTTGTTATCGGCCTCAGAGGCTGAAAATGTATCAAAATCAGTAGACACCCCATCGAGTGGGGAATAGATCGACGAGTGGTCCGGCGCATCATGGTAGGAGCTGAACTAAGGAATAACCACAGGTAAGCCGGAGTTCAGTACGAAAGTCCGAATGAAGGAATGCGAAAGTGGAGGAAGTTCCGGAAAAAAACGCACAGGAGCGATGTGCAATGTTAGAGACAACTGTAGATGTAGTAGCTGTTGCTGTAGCATAAGAGAGAGGAAGATGAGTCAACTTCTTTGCTAGGCATGTTGCTTCACGACGATCATATTTATGAATTGTGCACTGTTCTAGGATTTCGCTCTTCAAGGCAAAGAAGAGGCTGGATGAAGACCCTTGTAGTTAGGACATACAAGGAAGATTCTTTTCACAGGTGGGGTGGAGAGAGCTCCCACATGTTGGATATATAGTCTAGGGAGACTGACAATATTTCTTGGGATGACCAAATTTATGACACTGGAAACACCTCGGGAAGGGAACATAGGTCCAAACTGTGTGCATAGTAAAACCAAGTTTTACTTTGGTTGGAGGGGAAAGGCACGAATAAGGTAAGGAGGAGACGAGGGTTCGTCGTTGATGGGTCCTCCTTACCAGGAGGGAACTGATAAACGTTGGTGATTGGCACGTTTCGTAGTTGCAAATGAGCAAGAATTTCATCCGAAGTATTTGAACAGATTTCCGGCTCATATATGGTTTCCTTTGACGTGCTACGAATATCGTCTGTTTTAGAAATATAGGAATCTTCCCTAAATAAGATAAGGAAGCAAGTACGTGGCTTTGGGTTCAAGAAGAAGCACGGACCAGGATGGAGCCGTTCCTAATTGGAGTTGTCTGTGGCTAGGTCGTTCGAAGAGCATCTTCTAATGCATCACTATGGATGAGCTACTTTAAAGCAGTTAGTGGACGTGTTGTCGCATGCAAATATAAATAACGCGGGTAGGAAGTATGGCTTTTGACCCCTGAAGGGGTGGTCTGAGAAAGCGACCGATGGAGCTTGTTTATTCTGACGAGGAGGATTGAGATCTAGCTGGCACAGAGGCACTTGGGGTGGCTGTCGTGAGGTTTGAATGAATGGGGACAGAGCAGCCTCTGCCGGTCTAGACAGGTTCGTTATGTTGGGGTGAAAAAGCAAAAACCAAATTAATCAATAAGGGCATCAAGGCCCCTGTTAGACTCTTGTCTAGAAATGGCCAGGAAGGGGAAGGGGAAGGGTTGGGGGCCCGCCAGATGTTTAGGTACACCATTTTCTTTACAACGTTATCCATTTTTAGAATTAGTCATAAAGATTTCATCTTTAACAATCACACCGCAATAGAAAAAAAACAGATACAAACAGATACACTAAAGACAATACCGTATAAATAAAATTACATGTACCTATAAATAAAATTAGAAGCCCAAGATTTAACACCCAAGTGCGGGACAGCCTCCTCAGTGTTAGCTAAGGCTCGGTTTCCCAGCAATTGGCAGACTGCAGAAAGGGGAGAACGACTGGTTTTGACCTACTCTCAAACACAGGGAAAGGAGAGCGAGATGGGCACAATATATGCACAGGGACAGCAACTCGATAGCCATCACTATTCAGGAGGGAACGAGGGGCGACTACCATAAGAGAGATCAGGAATACGTAGTGTAGGACGTACAGAAAATGGAAGAGAAAGAACACAAACTGGAGAAAGTACAGGGAATACGAACGGTAAAATACGATAGTTAATCCACTACTAGTAGTTTGAGAAGACGAGAGAGAGAGAAGAGATGAAGAAGATGAGAGAGAGAGAGAGAGATGATGAGAGAAGAGAGAAGAGGAAGAGGAGAGAGATGAAGAGAGAAGAGTGAGAGAGAGAGAGAAGAGAGTAGAGAGAGAGAGAGAGAGAATTGAGAGAGAGAGAGAGAGAGAGAGAGAAGAGAGAGATGAGGAGAATGAGAGAGAAGAAGAGGAAAAAGGTTAGTATCAAAATATTACAGAATAAACCATGTATTACAACTATACATTACCAAAATATGTCAATGAAAATCATTAAAAATAAAACGGCTACCAATGATTTAAAATAATATAATCATGATTAAATTAAACATGAATACTTTAATCGGCCACAAATCACCAAAAAAGTGTGTTACTTACTACACTCAACCAATAAATAATAATAGATTAAGACCACCCTCTCTTATACATAGGAAATATAGTTAAATCACAGAATATACGAATAAATTATTGAAGAGTATAAGTCAATAATCTCTAAAATCTAATGAAGAATGAAAATATCCAGTAAAAATAAATTCAATTAATAAAATTTTGAATAATTAATAATAAAATATATAATTATAAATAAATATATCAAAACTATAAGGTATCTTTTGTTTCTCAAATCTACGAACTATAATGTCAATTTAAACATATCTCTTGCAAAACTCCCAAGAAATGTATATAATTTAAAAGCCAAAATTAAGAATATAAAATAATAATAATAAAGATAAAAAATAAAATAAAATAATTAATTAGATAATAATAATAATAACATATAATAATAAATTAATTATAATAATAAAATAGAATAATAAATAATAATAATAATAAATAAAGTATTATAATATAATAAAAATAATAAATATATGTGAGAATAATAAATAAGAAACTAAACATCTATAAATGCCTATGAAATAAAAAAATACTAACAATAGTGAAAAATGAATAAATGTAGCTCACTACTACTAACTATAACATCTTTACTACACTACTAATTATAAATAGAATAATAATATAATAATATATATAATAATAAATAGATATATATTAATAAAAAATTAATTATATTATAATAATATTAATTAATTAATGAATTTTTAATAATAAATATTAATAATATTAAATAATTAATTAAATAATAGTATAACAATACAATAGTTAATAATATAATAATTTAATATTATAATAATAATAATAATAATAATATATAATAATATATAAATAAATTAGATCAACCACTAATAATGATACATAATACCAAAACAGACTTAAAAATCACCAGTACTTGAGGAAAAAAATTAAATATAATAAATAACAAATAATAGTGGATTTCCTTATTAATTTTTTTTTTTTTTATAAGTTTATAATAAAACTCCAAAAGCAAGAGAAAAAATAATACCATTATACCGTTGACTTGTGATAGGCGGGAATATACATGGATCTAAAAATGTGATGGCATAGCTTCAAAAATTAAAAACTATGAAATTGTGAGTGTGTAGAAATTACCGATCTCCAAATGGAGTGGGTGTTTTCCTATCTCACTGTAGACAAATGTGAGGAGCTTAATTCCCAAGTCTCTTATACTGCCAGTAGGAATCGTGGCGTGGAAGAGGAATGGAGGGATTACGAAAGAAAGAAGGAAAAAACAGGGAGGAGAACATCCTTTCAAAAGAAGAAATGAAAAGACCGGGGTACATAATTATATATTATATTAATTAAATTAATATAATATATTATTAATAAGTAACATATATATATATAATATAATATATATATATATATATTCATATATAAGTATATATATATATATATATATTATATATATAATATATATATATATATATAGCATATATATATATAAATACTATATTAATATAAGTATATATATATATATATATATATATATATTATATAATATATATATATATATATATATATATTAATATATATATATATTATATATATATCATATATATCTATTAATATATGTGAAAGTCTGATTCTTGAATATCAATGAATTAATCGCCCAAGTCACGGATTAATAAAGGGTAATATATATTATATATATATATAGGTATATATAATATATATATATATATATATATATAGTATATATATATATATATATATATATTATATATATATATATATATTATTATAATATATAGGAAAATTAAAAATGCCAAAGTATCATTTATCAGCGCAAGGCACTTGTATTAATAATGTTATATAATATATATATAATACTATATATATATATAGATATATATATTATATATATATTATATATTATATATATTATATATATATTATATATATATTATATATAATATATACTATATATATATAAATATATAAATATAAAAGATAATAGTAGAGATTATGAAGCAATAAGCTTCCCACTCTGCGAACTGTTCTAAAAATTATAATTAATGGAAATTAAATGCAAAGAAATTATTGCGTGTGTTTGTTATATAAATTGGGCATTGATTTTTATAATAACGAAAATTTAAATATTATATCTCTGTGATCAAAATAAACAAGGAAAGGGGATATTAAATAAAGAAATAAAATACTTATTTTAATAATAATTTATAACTCTTTATTAATTTGATTATCTGCTAATAATTAAAGAGATATCCCTCGTATAATATATATATATATATATGATATAATATATGTATATATATTTATATATATATATTATATATATATATATATATACCTATATATATATATAGTATATATTTGAAAGTACCTTTTAACGGGATTCTTAATCTGGCGTAATTCGCCTGGATTAATAAGGTTTTCAATACACAGCAACACCATATATATATATATAGTATATATATATATATAGTATATATATATATATATATAAGTATATATAGTATTATATTATATATATATATAGATATTTTTCTATATCAAAAAATAAATACTATGTATATATTTCTAATATATATCTTTGTATATCCTTATTTAATATCGATGCTACTTTGTTTTGTTTTTTTTCTTATCTTGTTATTGTATCGTGCCATAAAATTGCAAGTGGCGTTAAGGTTGATCAAAATATTTAACGAAAGCATTCATTAATTATTTAATGAAATTGTAATGAATTTAAGCTTCGTACGTTTGGCAGCTACCCGGAAGCGAGGACTCCGTAATATTTTATGAAATGCAAAAATTCTTATATTACAAAACCTCTAAAACAATAAAGAAAAAAGGTATTTATTAAAAAAAGACGGAAATTTCTTACCATTTTTCCTTATTATTATTATTATTATTATTATTATTATTATTATTATTATTATTATTATTATTATTATTATTATTATTATTATTATTATTATTATTACCAAAGTCTTTATCACAAAACGTACATATTTTGTATGATGTCGCGCGTGGAGACTATTATTATTTATTTTATTTAATATGAATCTATCATAATTCTATTTGTACCACAATGTCTTTTATTTCGTCTTTTCAATAAAAACCATATGTTTTCTATTAATTGCGTGTTGGCATTGGTGACTGGGTCGAGAAATTTTCTGAGTGATTTACCGTTTCGTGTTTAAATTCATCCTTCCATCCTGTTTTTTTTATTAATATTTTTGAAACGAGGCAAGAACAGTTAGCTGATTATTTTTTGTGCCACGTTTTTAATTTTCTTTTCTTATGCAATACAAAAGAGTAAATGTTCCTTCGCAATGCTGGAACTGCAGTACAGGGAGACCTTCTTTTGTTTAATAGGCAAATACAATGCCAGGAATACCCCAATGCGTCGTGCAAGTGATTACTTCCGCTTTGTCCGTTTTTTGTCCTTGTTGGTATGTATGATTCTGTCTATAGTCAAATGTTTTTACCTTTTTCACCAATTACTGCTATCGTTCTTTCGAAATTGTATCTGCACAATATTATTGATAATATATTATATATAATATATATATATATTATATATATATATATATATATTATTATATTATATATTATATATATATATTATATATATAATATATAATATATATATAATATATAATATAGGTTAAGGCTAAATTAGGTTAGGTTAAGTTAGGTTAGGTTACGTTAGGTTAGACTACATTACGATACTTAAGTTAGGTTACTTTTGGCTAGGTAACGTCCGCCTATTTTAGGCAAATATGGTGGTTTGGTTTGGTTTTACGTTACGATTGAGATAATTTCCTCACGAAGACAATTATTAAAATCTATTGTTTTGGCATTGCTTATTTTTAGCTGTCTTTCACAAAACTTTATAGCTGTTAATGTTCTTCACCCAACAATATATAAAAAGAATTAACTGTTCCCAGAGGCAATTTGTATTTTCCAGCCATGTTTACTTTTCTTACAGATTTTTACGGCTCGTGTAACCTTTCTTTCTACATATTTAGCAATACCATATCAATATTCTGACCAATGCACTTCAGTGACATTTTGCATTGTTTTTTTCTTTTTTTACATTTTGTATTATCACCAAAATTATATATCTTGAAAAAGTTTACTGCATCTAATTCATTTTTTATACCCCCAATTAAACTTATTAAATTGTAATTTTCACACATTTTTTTAAATATGCAATAAACGCATACACATACTCCAAATCACTTTAAACACTGTTTAATTACTTATATGCATTAATAACAACAATTTAGACTCAAATTGCTGCCATTCAATGTAACGAAATGTTGTACTTATAATTTTTTTCTTATTATTAAATAACCATCATCATTTCTTTTAAAAACTGTTAATTACCTTCCATACAATAAATGTAGTTCATTTTCAAGTGCTTTTTTTTTAATTTCATTTAAATTACAAAATATTTCTAATTAATGCAGCATTTCCTCATATACGCTTTTCCTTTATTGGAATTTTATAACCTCCGAAAAATTATTTTTCCCCTACCTTAATTCAAACACTAAAGGCAATTTAATTATCTCTTGCAAATTACGTTTTTGCTTACTTAGTATTTTAATTTTTAATTTTATAAATTCGCCGTTCACTTCAACTTTAGAAATATAATAGTTAATATCTATACTTAAAATTATATATAATGTAAAAAATATAAATAAAACACAAATAATAAATATATATAATAACTCATCAAGGGTATAGTATAATATATATTATATATATATATATATATATATATATAATATATATATACTATATCTATATATATATAACTATATATAATATATATATATATATATATATATAGTATATATATAATTAAATGTGGAAAAATTGGAAAACATCTACGGATGCGTGCGTGGCGTGTGTGTTTGGTGTGGTGTGCAGTGTGTGTGTGTAGGTGCTGATGTGTCTGTGTGGTGTAGGTATGTGTATGAATGGATGGATGCATGTGTTTCTAAAACACTGATACATTACTTTTTAATAGAGCAAACTATTATTAATTATACCAAATGCTAATCTCCGTATTTAAATAATTTACTAAAGATATTTAAATTCAACTTTCTTCGTTCATTATACTTTGTAAAGTTTAAAAATTGCTTTGGTGTATCATTTACCTCTTTCCGTTTCTTATGTTTGAAAATTAAATCTTATTTTATATAACTTATTGATAAATTGAAATTGAGTAAATAAATCTCCTTGCTCTGAGAGTCGGTGCAAATTTGCACCGACTCTCAGAGCAAATTTTTATTAATAAAATATTAATCATTGTTTTACTGAATTATCTTATATAAAAAAGTAGGAGACTTTCAGGTTAAGTTGCTTCACATATTTCCGTAAGCATAAAATATCATTCATATTTATTTCTGTTTCCTAAGGGCAGCATTAATTAAATAAATTGATAAAATTGGGCCTAAAGTAGCTGTTGTAGTATAAATATATATATATATCATTAATATATATAGTATATAGATATACTATATATATAATATATATTAGTATATATATTATATATTATATATATATATATATAATATATATATATATTATACGTATATATAATATATATAGTATTATATATATATATATATATATATATTATATATATATATAGGACCTTTCTGTTTTACACAATGGGTCTGTTTTGAATTTTTTTTTGTTTTTTTTTAAACTATATTGCCTACTATATTGATACTAACAATGAATTCAAGTGGTAACGGACATGATTCAAAAATATAATAGGACCAGTTACGTTTTACGATCCGTAACTTTTAAATTTTTTTTTTTTTTAACTAAAGGAATAGGCCCAAGGGATGAACGGCAAAAGAAGGCAGGGAGTCGGGGTCTCCTCGGCCTTCCGGGGGAACGAAAGGGGGGGTAGGACTATTTCCACCCCCCTCCGGGGAGTGGTCTCCGGAACCCCCGCTCTTTGGTATCTGGGTGTCGCGGGGGTTCCTCCGCCCTCCCTACGAGGGTATTGGAAAAACGTCCCCTCTGTCCCTCGTCAGCTCGAGCCCCTAATTTTTTTTTAATTTTTTATTTTTTTTTTTGAAATATTTCTTAAAAGCATTAAACGTTGATTCCAAATATGTACCTTGTTTTTCTGTAGTAATTTTTTAATTTTTGAGATATTTTAATTATGAAAAAAAAAGTGTGTTTTTTTTATCCTTTTTGTAATAGGCTTTATACGCTGATTTCCAAATGTGTAATTTGTTTTCTGTAAGTGTTCTGTACTTTTCGCGAGATATTTCGTTTTTAAAACAATATTTAACATAAATGTGGTTTTTTTAAAATTATTTAAAAATACGTTCGAAACTTTTTGAATCATTGTCACCGTACACTGAAATCATTGTTGGGTAGCCTATAGTATTAATATATTAAAAAAAATAAAAACTAAAAAAAATTTCATAAACTGACCATTGGGTAGAACAGAAAAGGGCCCTATGATATATATGGCCAGCCTCCCGAAAGCATATGCATGTAACTAAAAAAATAATAACAGCTACAGATAAATACATTTTTGATTTCAGCAAGAATTTCATCGATGAAAACTGTAAAAAAAATTCTATTCTAATAGGAACAATGGTTCGTTGGTTCGCCTTTGAACAACCTTTTATACCGGCTCGGCGCTCTCATCAACCTTGCAGCGTTACGCTCTATCAACCTTCCATTTCTGCAGTAGTGCGACAGCATAGAGTTTCCAAATAGTGTTGTTTTTTAATTAAGTTCTGGAAAAATTTTTAATTTTTCTTTTTATTTCCTTTTTAGGGGTTCGAGCCGACGGAGGGATAAAGGGGGACGAAGTCCCCCGTCGTACCCCCGGTAGGGCCGACGAACCCCGCCTGTCATGCTTTGTGAATTACCTTTGGGAATATATTTTAGTTAAAAAAAAAATCGACTATTGGCATCTTTGACGTTTCTACCCTTATTCCAGGATTTGTCTCTATCTTCTTATTATCAATAAACTTATTAACATTTTCTTTAACAATTTTAAATTTTTCAAAAGCGTTATTTTTTTTTTTTTTTAACATTTCATG
>JABUQX010027526.1:0-2500 GCA_015478945.1 Trachelipus rathkii | reverse complement strand
TAGATATAAGGTGCCGGGGTCTGTCGGCCCTACCTGGGGACGACTGGGGACTTCGTCCTCGGGGTGTTCCTCTGTCCCCCTCCAAGGGCTCCAGCCCCCTAAAAAGCCCCAAAATCCCCCTAAGAAACATGAAATTCTTCGATAAAATTATTCCTGATATTAAAAATCTGTCGATGACAGAGATGTAAGCAATATTTTAGCTTTTCCCTAGTTATATGCAGGTAAATCTTTGTATAGTCTTAACCAAAGAATGGAATATTCGCGACAGTTCAAGAGCCTTTGAAGACGCTTTCTTCGCTATTTCTAGTGTGAACAGGGCTAGCAAACCATGTCTTTTAATTTTCATGCTCGAACTCCTGGAGCCAGATTGGAATCTTATGGCCTAGAGCACGATCTTCTGAAGAGCCTTTGGGAGAACGAGTTTCGAGGCCAAAAGTGGAGAGAAGATGCTAGTCCACCCACTGAAGGGTGAATAGACCTACCTGAGTGTATAACTCAAAGGACTAGCCATCGGAACCATTGCCGCCGAGAACGTTTTTTGCTTAGAGTGCTCTAACCGGTCAAGTATCTGGGACCACGAAGGAAGAAATGCTGGTCCAAACGACAAGGCGAAATTCCTACTGGGAGACTAGTAGATAATATATAGTAATATATATATATATGTATATAGATTAGTATATTAGTATATATCTATATATATATATATTATATATATAATTAGTATAATATAAGTATAAGTATATATATATAATAGGATAGTAATATAATATATATAGTATATGATATATTATATATATATATATAATAAATACTATATATATAATAATATATATAGTTAATATAGTATAATATATAATAAGATAAAAAGAATCTTACATAACTCTATCTGAATCAATGTTAAGATGGACCCTCCTATGCAACAAAACAATTCTTAGACATTTGAAATTATTTCTTTGTCAAAGTGTTGTCCCAAATATGTTTTCCACATCTTAACCCATTATGAGGGAAGATATTTATATTGAACAGCGTGGATTCAACGAAGGCGTGAGAAAAAAATCTTCTTCAAGGAATATTTTAGGCATTTTCTTTTATTGTGCTGTACGATAGTGAAATGTGCCTTTTATTTAGGATATTTGCTGTATATATATATATAGTAATATATTATATATAGTATATATATATATATATATATTATATAATGAAATATTATATATTTATTTATATATTATATATAGTATGATATATATTATACTATATATATATAGTAGTATATAGATATATATATATATAATATATATATATTAACTTTATATATTATATAGTTATTATTATTATCATAGTATAGTATAATTAATACTATTATATATAAATATATAATATACTATATATATATATATATATTCTAGTATATATATATATATATATATATTATAATATTATATATAGGGTGGGATGGTTTAAACCATGTTGGTTTAACCATTTGGTCTGCTAAAAAGGAAGACCATATAAAACCAATGGTTTCATATGATTAAAAAAACCATCCATAAAATATTTTAAAAATGTATTTTATTATGGTTTACTTTAGCATGTTGATATGGTTTTCTTAATTTTCAATCGAAGAGTAACTGAAGGCAATAAAAAATTTTCTGTGAATTTTTATATTATTGTTTATGGATATTATATATATATATATATAATTATATATATATATATACTTTATGTATACTTATATAATAATCATATATAATACTAATATATATATATATATATATATATATATTTATAATCTATAATATAATTTATCATGTTTAAAACATGATTCTTCTTTCGAGCTCTTGAGGATTTCATTTTTCGTATTTGGCTCAGCATATCGAGGCCACATTTCAAAAGATTATTCATGATAAACACTCATTTGTGGAATGTGGGTGGCACAGCATCGAACCAGCTGAAGGCAATGACGTACTAAGTGAGTGATGTTATATTTGGAAAATATGATATGAGCTAGAACAGCTTATCCACCACTCAACAGACAAAATTTATAGCCAAAAGCAAAAAGGAGATTATCATGCAAGTAACACGAAGCGCACTTATTGGCCATATATTTTTAAACCCAGAGATCTCAGACCACAGTACTTCCAGAGATGAGTTTCAAAGCAGTGGATTTACGGATAAAAATTGAGCATAATTCTCCTCCCATTTCATAAAATTTACTTATTTGATGAAGTCTCTGTTGTCAAGCATGCTCTTCATTGCTTGGTCACAGATCTCTCAGAGAGAAAAATTAGATGAGATAGGTCAAATATAAAATAATAGCATTTTCCTTAAGCACTTCATCAAATGCTAATGTTGAAGGGTATTTTCAACTTTTGACTTGTGCTCAGCAACATTAGAAATAGGTTGGGAACAGCTAGCAGGGGAAATTAGTTTTTTGTGGTAAATTCCTTAAATGATAATTCAGTTTTCCGACTATTGTTATTGTGAATCTCTCTCTCTCTCTTTC
>JABUQX010027525.1:42500-83751 GCA_015478945.1 Trachelipus rathkii | reverse complement strand
TTATTCCTTGCTTCCAAAACACTGATTAGCTACTTTCTTAAATTACTGCTTATATAATCACACCTAAATCTTTTTCTTGGTCCACAGACCAAAGTCCAATCCTCATTCATATCATAGTTAAACTTTTATTTGAGTAGATGAAGAAACTTACACTTTTTTACTATTAAGATTCATTTGCCACTTTATCTGCCCACCCAAGAAGTTTATCAAGATCATTTTGAATCTTTATACATCCTTCACTATTCCTAACTGAGGTGGCCACTTTGGTATCATCTGCAAACTTAGAAACCTTGCATTTCAGTTCCTGGTCTAAATCATTTATATATATGAGGAACAATAGTGGCCCCAGCACTGAACCCTGTGGGACACCACTCTTCACTATTTCCCATGATGATTTATTGCCATTTAGTTGTACACACTGTTTCTATTCCACAACCACTCTTTAATCCAACCATGTACCACTCCACCCTATACCACATTGCAATAACTTCTTCATCAGCCTTATGTGGGGAACCTTATCAAAAGCTTTGCTAAAGTCTAAATTAGGGATGTACCAGAACTAGAATTATTGGTTCCGGCTGGAACCGGAACTTTCCGGAACCTTGGAAAAGTTACGGCCGGAACCGGAACTTTTCGACTTCAGCCACACCTTACATATTCTACTTAAAACTTGTCTGATTAACAAATGGAGTCTCTCTAGAAGTATCTGGCATCTTGTCATATCCATACTGTGAGCTCTTAGTTCTGTAAGCCAAAATTTGGATAAAGAATCATCAAATTTATTGGGTAAAGGGAATATACTTTTTAGCTGCGTGTCCAGAAGCCCGAGTGCAGCCTGTGTGCAAAATCGACTCGGAAACGCTTCAAATTGAAAAAAATTACATTAACCAATCAGAGAACAGGAAATTTGAGTACCTGGAAATGGCCGAGCGCGTCCATCGGATCAGTTGGCAATTGTAAACAATACTCTTATACTTAAATGTATCTATTCTATGAAATGATACGATATATTAGTATCCTTAATATAAAAGTTAACTGAAATATTAAAAAATTTTGGCAAGCCATTTCCGACACATGTTTTGTAAAAAAAATTTGTTTGTAAACAAAGTATTCTTCTGCGCAGCCCGCCTGTTTGTCAATTTCCGAAATCGAGGATTCAACAATGGGTGCCTGACTGTGACATTTTACGTGACGAAGAAGTGCGCAAACGGGCTCTGGAAATGATGCCTGTGTGCCCGCCCAGGCTGCAGTCGGGCTTCTGGAAACACAGCTTATATAAAGTTCTACGGGTCTTCAAAGTTTAAAAAGCTTTTTTCAGAAGCGGGTAATGTGTTTGAGGATAAGAGATGACATTTAACTCCACAACATGGAGAGGAACTTATTTTCCTACACCACAACATTTCAAAATTCAAATAAGTTCATTTTAAGTAAGAAAATTTTAAGCAAGAAAATTAAACATTTTAGTTAATATTTTGTTTTGTAGTAGTTTCTATTTTAAAGTTAATTTCTTTTAATAATAATAATAATAATAATAATAATAATAATAATAATAATAATAATAATAAAAATAAAAATAAAATAATAATAATAATAATAATAATAATAATAATAATAATAATAATAATAATAATAATAACAGTACCCTGTACAAACTTTATTTATCCCCAGGTCTAGATTCTAGAGCAGGATTGGCACAAAAAGATCAAATATTTAAATCAACTGATTTTTTATGTATTTTTTTTTATTAAAAATCATGATTTTTTTATTTTTTTTTTTATTTCTTTGGCCATTTTTTTTCCTAAATTAATAATTAATCCTGGCTATTACCTAATTAATGATAAGTATATTTCATCTACATAATAAGTAAATTCATCAATGTTGTTTCAAATCATTTTTAATAACAAATAAATAAAATTAGAGTACTCAGATACTATACAGTATATAAAAAAAAACTATATATATATATATATATATATATATATATATATATATATATATATATATATATATATATATATATATATATATATATATATATATATATATATATAAATATATATATATATATATATATATATATATATATATATATATATATATATATATATATATATATATATATAATTTAAATAACTTAATTAAACTAAATAATTATATTTACTAAACTTATTATTAGTTAGGTAATAATTAGGATTATTAACTAATTTTATAAAAATAATAATTAAAAAAGCAATTTGTGTCTAAAAAAAATTAAAAAAATTTCAAAAAAAAAATTCCCCAACTCCGTTCTAGAGTATTAAAGCTCCTGGTTCGGGTGTGAAAATATAGTTTCATGATTAAAGTTTTGAAAAGTATAGTGGAAGGTCATTTTATCGTGATATTTGTTCACATATATCAATTTTTCTATGTTATTTTTTATACATAATCATAACTGAGTAAATGACAAATCAATTACTGAATTTTATTAAGAAATATTTGAAAAAGTATTGTTCCGGTTAGTTCCGGCCGGAACCGGAACTTCCAAAAAATCGAGGTTCCGGTACATCCCTAGTCTAAATATATAATAACTGGATCTCCTCGGTCAATGCAGTCTGTAATGTATTCTATAAATTCTAAAAGGTTTGTCTGACATGACCTACCTTTTCTGAAACCATGCTGGGAGTCATACAATACCTTGTTATCTTCTAAATATTTCTCTATATGACCTTTCAGTAACTTTTCCAGAACCTTTACAACCAGAGATGTTAAGCTAACTGGCCTTTAATTTCCCAAATCTTCCTTACTACCTTTCTTATAAATAGGCACAACATATGCTGTTTTCCAGTCATCTGGTACCTCACCAAATGTTATAGATTGCTTAAAAATCAAATATAGTGCCTTTGCAATGCTGGTACTACCCTCCTTCAGAATGCTACCATAAATACAATCAGGGCCTGCAGCTTTACTTGGATCAATATGGTCTTGGCAAGGGGATCAAGTCAGAACCCCAAACCCAAATCTGCATAATGGATAATAAAAACAATTTGAGCTGCCTTCAAATTAACTTGCACCACGCAAAGGCAGCAACTGATGGTCTCATCCGGACCTTTGTATGAGAGAGGCTGCAAATTGCCCTCATACAGGAGCCATGGGTGAGAGAAGGAACCAAATGGAATGGGTAAGCTGCTTTACTGTCGGGACCATGGCATGCCTCGTTCGGCGATGGTCATTGGTGGTGGGGTCAATGCCCTGTCCATTCCGGAATTCACCACAAGGGACCTAATAGCAGCCCTAGTAGAGGTGCCAACCATGCTGGGTGTGCAAGAGGTAGTAATTGCCTCAGCATACTTTTGCGGGGACTCTAATGAAGCACCTCCGAAAGAAATTCACAGGCTTGCTCAATTCTGTCAGCGGACCTGCAGGGGACTGATTTTGGGATGCGATGCAAATGCCCATCACACCCTGTGGGGCAGCAAGGCACATCAACAACAGAGGTGAGTGTATTTTAGAATTCTTAACTCAATATGGTATTGATGTGGTGAATGAGGGCAGTAAACCCACATTCATCACATCAAACAGACAAGAGGCCTTAGGCCTAACCTTAATCAATGCCACTTATGGCATACAGATCTCGAACTGGTATGTGTCTGATGAAGTATCTCATTTGGACCATAGACACATCAGGTTCGGAATCATAGCTTTGGAGAAAGTAGAGGAGGAGCGGAGAATACCTAAGCTAACAAACTGGAGCTTGTATAAAGAGCTCCTTAAACAGCGCATAGAGGATATGGAGGGACTGTTTGATGTACAGGACCTAGATGTATCCACTACCCAACTGCAATCAATCATACAAGATTCATATGAAAATAGTTGTCTTCTGAAAAAAAGAGGGATAACTAGAAGCATCCCCTGGTGGAACTAAGAGCTAACCACTCTAAGATCTAAGACCAGGAAACTTTTTAATAAAGCTAAGCGGGATAAAAATTGGGAAGCATACAAAACTGCCCTAACTGCTTATAACAGGGAGCTTAGGAAATCCAAAAGAAGATCATGGAAGACTCTATGTGAAAGCATTGAGAGCCAATCTGAAATTGTGCGTCTACATAAAGTGCTCTCAAAGGACCAATCTAATGGGCCGAGCCTTCTCTTAAAGAAAGACGGCAGATATACAAAGGACCACAGGGAAACCTTAGTGGAACTTATAAACACTCACTTTCCGCACAATGTAATAGCTGATGATGGGGAGGAAGTGGATATATGGGATGGTACGAGTCCTAATAGATGGACGGAAAATCTGTCTGGAAGAGTCTTCTTCCCTGATAGGGTAGAATGGGCAATAAATTCCTTCGGAACATATAAATCTCCTGGAGGGAATGGCATATTCCCAGCCTTGCTTCAACAGGGAAAGAGTCTGCTTCCGCTGCTGGTGAGGGTATTTAGGGCAAGCTATGCCCTGGGATACATTCCCCAGCTGTGGAGGAAAGTAAGGGTGGTTTTTATCCCCAAGACGGGGAGACGGTCCACGTCTGACCCCAGATCCAATCGACCTATAAGTCTTACATCGTTTCTTTTGAAAACAATGGAAAAGGTGCTAGACTACCACATAAGGGTGGAAAATTCAATAGAAAAGAAAATCCATCCCAATCAATGAGCCTACCAGTCTGGTAGATCAACAGTTGGCACACTAGATAGCTTGGTATCCAAGATAGAAGGAGCGCTAGATCCCAAGGAGGTGGCAGTTTGTGCTTTCCTGGATGTGCAGGGTGCTTTTGATAACACCATGCATGTGACCATGGAGGATGCTGCCGACTCCAAGGATTGCCTGGATAAAAGCAATGTTGGGTTGAACTGGGAGGGGAGATGATCACTGTGACATCTGTGAGGGGGTGCCCCCAAGGAGGGGTACTTTCACCCCTTTTATGGACCATGGTGGTTGATAGTCTCCTCACCAAACTCAGTGAATCCGGATTCGAGGTGCAAGGATATGCGGATGACTTTGTAATTATTATTAGAGGCAAACCCATAGAGGTCCTAATGGAACTCATGCAACATGCCCTCAATTTATCCTACAATTGGTGTTTGGAAAGAGAACTAAACATCAATCCGAGTAAACAGTAATAGTGCCCTTCACCAGGAAGAGGAAGCTAAGATACACGGCTCCCAGGATTGGTGATGTCACTATTAACCCTTCCACTGAAGTCAGATATCTGGGAGTAATCCTAGATCAAAAACTTACGTGGAATCTACACCATAAAAGGGTAGTGGATAAAGATATGATGGCCCTATGAACATGCTCGAAAATGCTTGGCAAAACATGGGAACTAAAACCTAAAATGACCAATTGATTATACATAACTGTAGTCAGACCTAAAATCACCTATGCCTCACTTGTTTGGTGGCCGAAGGTTGAACAAAGGACTGCACAAAATAAACTGCAAAGATTGCAAAGGCTTGCATGCCTAGCGATCACAGGGGGCAATGCATACTTGCTCCTTACTGCAATTATGGAGGCACTGATAGGGCCTCCTTCCTCTGCATTTGCACATTAGGAGAGAGGCCATGTCATGTGCAACCAGACTGACCATTCTTGGTCAAATTAAACAAAGAACTGGACTTGGACACCTTCGATTTTTGGAAGATGTACCAGAGATACAAATGAGCATTGTAGTTTCAGACTTAATGCCAAACCAAAAAAGCTTTGGAAAGAAGTATTAAATTCTTCTTACAAATCGTTCAACTTGGGATAATGGAGGCCCTAAACTTGAATCAGGAACCATCATGTAAATGACATCGGGGTGATGATGGTGGGACTGGCACAGGACTGGTCGGGATCCAACTGCAGGTGCAGTATAGCCCTGGCGCCTTTTTCCCACGCAGAGATTTATGCTATAATGGCATGTGCCAGAATAAACCTAGAAAGAGGGATGCGAGGTGCAAAGATCGCTGTGGCAACTGATAGTCAGGTGGCTATCGGGGCTCTAAGCTCCTGCATATATGACTCCAAACTGGTTTGGGAATGTCAATGTACCCTACAGCAACTGGCTCAACACAACTGAGTTAATCTGATGAGGGTGCCGGGGCGTCAAGGTGTACCAGGCAATGAAGAGGCTGATCGCCTCTCTAAGGAAGGAGCCAGAACTGCCTACTGTGGACCAGAACCCTTCTGTGGACTTTCTAAAGCCCACATTAAAGAATCTCTGACACAATGGAACACAAAGCCATGACCAATTACTGGACAAGCATACCTGGTCTCAGACAAGCTAAAGATCTGATTGATCTTTCTCTGAGAAAGGCAAAAGTGCTTGCTTGTTCTGAGTAGATCTGATCTTCGACTTTTGACTGGACATGGGCCAGTCAGATATCACCTTAAGAAAATGGGAAAAGTTGAATGTGATTCATGCCGATACTGCCGTGAAGCAGTAGAAACAGCAGAACACATTCTATGTAATTGCGAAGCTTTAAGCTGGCAAAGATATTGGTATTGGCAGAGGGATGTACTGAGCCTTACAATATCAAAACTTCTTCTCCTGGAAGAGTCCTGAAATTCCTGCGGAAAATTGGGATGAACCAGGAATTTTAATAGACAAGGGCGTGTAACAAAAGATCCAAGTGGGTTACAGTGACAAGGGGCCTCAATAGAGACCACCACCCTAACAATCTAATCTAATCTACATAATTACAAGAACTATTAGTCTCCAAACTATTATGTAATCTTTCCTCAGTAAACAATGAAGCAAAATAAGCATTGAAAATGTTCACCAACTCCTTATCTGAACTCACTAAATTTTCATCAATTTTAATTGGACCAATTATCCTATTCTTACTTTTAAATTTATAAAAGCTAAAAAACTTCTTCAGGTCCTTATTACTATTCCTTGCTAAATTAATTTCTGCCTCTCTCTTTGCCTTTCTTATTGACTGATTAAGTTCGTTTCTATTTTTCCTATAATTTTCTAAATCATCTTCCCTATTACTACCCTTGAATATTTTAAAACATCTATGCTTTTCGTTAATTTTATCTCTTATCTCTATTCCACCAAACAGGTTTTCTCTTTGCCACCCTAATGGGTTTATCTTTAAAACATACTGACTGAATATTCATTAAAATTTTCTTAAAATGTTCCCACATGATAAAACAGTTTTTTTCATTAAACTCTTTATCCCAGTCAGTTATACTAAGCATGTCTCGAAATTTGCTAAAATTGCCATTTCGGAAATCTAATATTTTTTCCTTATTAGCTTGCAATTTGGGCCCAGATATCACATTCATATTAAATCTAATTATATTATGGTCACTAAGTCCTAAATTCTCCTCAACTCTAATCTCATCTACCATACTTTCATTGTTAGTTAATATTAAGTCTAATAGTGCATTGTGTCTTGTGGGTTCATGGACCATCTGGCTCAAAAAGTTATCTAGTATACAATTTATAAATACAGAACTACTTTGGTCCGTATTAGACAAGGAATCCCATTGAATACCAGGAAAATTAAAATCGCCTATTATGACTATACCTTTTTCTTTACTGTGGCATGCTGTCAATTTCTTTCACAATTTCCGCGTCTAATTCTTGACTGGCCAGGAGGTCTATAAAATGCCCCTATTCCATATGATTTATTGTACATAAGGATATCTACCCACACTGATTCAATATCATGATTAGCTTCAAAGTCAGTCATTAATACAGATTGAATATTGTTTTTAATATAAAGCGCCACACCCCCACCCTTCTTTCCTCTACGCCTGGTATAAATAAAGTGAACATCCACCATTTCCCATATTCTGAAAGGGAGTTCCATATAATTCTTCTACAACCCATGCCTCAGTTATAAATAATGTCTAGATTCTCATTGATAGTATAACTAATCAGCTCATCTTTTTTATTTCTAAGGCTATGAGCATTTGTGTAAAAGCATTTGATATTCGAAATGCTGTTATTTTTATTGCTATCATCCTTATTAGAACCTGTAACAACACTAGTTTTATTTATCTCACCACTATTACAGTTACCATTGCTATTATTCGTATCCAGATTTGGCTCATCAACCCCAACTTTACCTAGTTTTTTGCTTAACAAGTCTCTAAACTGGTACTGAAAAGTCCAACACCTTTACGACTCAAGTGAACTCCATCTGCTGCAAAAAGATCTTTATCCAGAAATTCTCTCCACAAACCAAAAACGTATATTTTCTGAAAAACAATTTCCAACCCATTCATTTTACACCAAAGCCCTGACTCCACCATTCCTAACCTGCACCTAACCTAGGTAAAATCCCAGAAATCATGCACCTTCTTCCAATAGCTTTCATCTTCTGAATCAATCTCCTATAATCTGCTATTAATTCTTCTGACCTTCTATGTCCTATATCATTTGTACCCACATGCACAATCACATTTGAATCAACATTTGTAGAATCAATCTCTATCTATCCATCCACCTATATCACCAATTTGGCACCTGGATACATGCTCTCAATCGCTTTATTATTTTCGAAAAGTCCTATCTATCGTATCATAGAGTCTCAAATTAGCAATGTATTAGTCTCTTAGAAAACTCAACATTACCATTGGCTCTCTCTGATCCTTCCCCATATCTGGAAGACAGTTAAACCTGTTACTGCAGGTCACAGGCTGACTGACTTCGAGATCCTCATCTTATAAATTATTATTTCTAATTTCTACAACTCTATATTCATCTGCAGACCTATTATCAACTACTTTATCCTTTTTCCTTCTTATCTCTTTTTTTTATTTATTTATTTTTTTTTTTTTTTTTTTAGGTGAATCACTATTCTGTCTACCCCTATATCCCGCTCCCTCCACCTCGACATCCTGACTAACTTTTTTTCTTAACACCCTCCTTTCTCAACTCAAATACAACTTCCTTCAATTCATTCATATTTTACAAGTACTTGCAAATCTCCTTCTTTACCAACAACATTCTCTGCATTCAGAACACAAACAGGGCAGCTATTCATATATTCACCTCTCACAGTCCCACAGTTATCACAGAGCATACATACTTTAAATTATTATCAACTTTACTAACTTGTACCTACTATTTTACCAACTACAGTTTAAATATCGCTAAAGCCTAAAAAGAAATAAACTAGTATATTTTTAACTTAGGTAATTATGTACAATTACTCCCTATAACAGATTTTTATGAAAATCACAGCATAGACTCTAAAAAAATAGTGATGAAGAATAAAAAAAAAATTATTTGTCGGTCTCTTTAGGAAAAAAAGTTACAGACTCGCAAAATTGTGAATATTCCCATAGGGATTTCTTATGCTAGAACTGTGCGAAATTTCGTTTTTACGCAATTTACGATTTTGTTGAATTTAGAAAGCGCGAGGCAAGGCAAGACTATGACCCACAGATATGTTATGAAACCATAGTGTAAAAAGCGAAATAATAAAAAAAATTAATAAATGCAAAAAAAAATTTCCCTAATGTATATCAAAAAATTTAAGCAGTAATATATAGATTATATTTTATCAGTTTAATAATTTTTAACGTTTTGGATAATGATTTGTTAACATTTTTGTAAATATTTTTGTAAATATTTTTTAAATTTTATCAGTTTTTATAATTTTTAACGTTTTGGATAATAATTTGTAAAAATTTTTGACGGTTTTGTAGTTAATTTTTATCAGTTTAATAATTTTTAAGTTTTGGATAATAATTTTCAATAATTTTTAACGGTTTTGTAGTTAATTTTTTTTCAAATACATATATATTTAGTTTCGTTTTTTTTAATATATATATATATTTTATATATATTATATATATATATATATATATATATATATATATATATATATATATATATATATATATATATATATATATATATATATATATATAAAGTCGTTTTATGATTTAAACTAACGGTTACCCCAGTAGATCAGATATCGTTTCGAATCTTCTAGGGATCTGATCTTGGGACCCTGCTCCCTCTTCAGAACTCTCATCGGCCTGGAGCCCCCTTACCGGGAAATATGTTTAGGGCTCGGAGCCGAGGACAGCAGGTAATTGAAGTCCCCGCCGTCCACCTAGAGGCCGAGAGACCCCGACTCCTGATATCTATGCGGTCTACTCTAGGGTATTCGTTAGTTTTAATTCATAAAACGACTTTATATATATATATATATATATATATATATATATATATATATATATATATATATATATATATATATATATATATATATATATATATTACACTCTGATAATAAGCTTTATACGCTGATTCCAAATATGTAATTGGTTTTTCTGTAAGTTATAGTTTTTGAGATAATTCTCCTGGCCCTTTTCTGGAATTATGCCAAAAACTGCATTTTTATCTCTCTCTCTCTCTCTCTCTCTCTCTCTCTCTCTCTATATATATATATATATATATATATATATATATATATATATATATATATAGAGAGTATATATATATATATTATATATATATATATATATATATATATATATATATATATATATATAGAGAGAGAGAGAGAGAGAGAGAGAGAGAGAGAGAGAGGTTACGTTAGGTTATATAGATTTAAATAAATAATTAGGATTTTCTTAATACTTTTATAGGTGTGAAGCTCTTTAATTAAAATTACGTGTTATTTTATTTTTATTTAAATATATATATATATATATATATATATATATATATATATATATATATATATATATATATATATATATATATATATATATATATATATATATATATATATATATATATATATATGTGTGTGTGTGTGTGTGCGTTTGTGTTTTTTGACAAGCATTTTTCAATAATATAAATTTAGCAACTTGATAAAGAGGTAGGCTTCTGAAATAAACTAAAACCCTATATAGCCTAAGCTTCAAAAGGCGGCAAAATAATCAGTTTTAAACTTATGTGCGGAATATTATGCGCATATACGGCCACATATTTTTGTAATTTTTGTGATAAAAATGGCAGGTTGTTCTTTATCTGATAATACAGTAAGTAA
Source organism: Trachelipus rathkii (assembly GCA_015478945.1). NCBI lineage: Eukaryota > Metazoa > Arthropoda > Malacostraca > Isopoda > Trachelipodidae > Trachelipus > Trachelipus rathkii. Next base: position 72,768 of record JABUQX010027525.1, on the reverse strand, counting down.
GTGTTTAGGGTGCACATATACAAACTATTCATTTACTATATTGACTGCATCTAATGAGAAATTAATGAAATTTTTATATTGTCATAATATATATATATATATATATATATATATATATATATATATATATATATATATATATATATATATATATATATATATATATATATATATATATATATATATATATACTGGCAACTATGGTCTAGTACATATACTGGCAACTATGGCCCAGTTGATCTGGCAACTATAACTAGGCTACTTTTTCTTTTTTTTCTTTGACAGTCTTGATTCGCACAGTGCGATAAAACGAAAATATCCTATGGGAATATTCACAACTTTGCCAGTCTGTAACTTTTTTTTCTAAAGAGACCGACAAATAATTTTTTTTTACTTTTTTTTAGAGTCTATGCTGTGATTTTTCATAAAAATCTGTTATAGGGAGTAATTGTACATAATTACCCAAGTTAAAAATTATCACAAAACTACAATATTAAAATAAAAATTATTAAAGACTATAATTTCATACAGAAAATCTATTTAATAATCCGAATGAGCCTCCACACAGGATACAATAAATCTCTTAACTCTAGCCTATGTCTCTGGGAAATTTAATTTAAATTATCACGAAATTAAAATAAGTTATTAAAAACTGTAGTTAAACACAGAAAATCTATTTAATAAACCAAATAAACCTGCAAACACAATATACAGTAAATCTCTTAAGTTGGCCTAGGGCTAGGCTATCAAACTCTGGCCTATTCCAATATTAGTGCTAAATTAATTATAAGAACTAACTTACTTAAAAAATAAATACACAAATTACCACCACTATTTATAATCACAAAAAAAAAAAAAAAAAAAACTACAATTACCACAAAAATACACACAAATTGCACAGTAAAATGGAAGAGCAGCCAGAGCAGAATCTATATATTAAAATTGATTTACTTTGTGGATTTGCATGAGCATGTTGTTTGGTGATTGGTTCTGTTGGCTTGAATGGGACAGTCTTCATAGGCCCATGTGGCTTCTTACTGTCTTTTTATTTCTAATGTTCTAATGCAAGCACAAATGACAAAAATGAAAACCGTGTTAATATATTATAGTAATACTTGTTACTTGGGATATAGGGCTTCCTGGGGACCTCTCGGGTACCCCCTAACCCTTGGCCTCTCCAGAAAAAAGTGGTCAATTTAGGGCCTAGTCTCCACAGAAATACTAAAAAACTGGCCAGCGGTGACTATGATCCCTTCTGAATTTCAACAACACGGAGGAACACACCGTACACTTAGTTCCTGCCCTCTCTCGTCCCTTCCGACTACGTTCCTTGAGGGACTGAATAGATCGTGGACCTCACTTGCCCACGACTCCGTCAACCACGCGACCAGCACGAAAAAAATCAAATAAAAAAAAACAACTGATTTATTTACTTGATTTTTTTTTATTAAAAAAATCACAATATTTTTGATTTTTTGTTATATATTTAAAAAAAAATTTTTGGTATATTTAAGTGATTTAACTTCAATAGAAATAAAAAATTAAAATAAAACTATATATATTATGAAGTTTTTAATACATTTTTTTCAATTTTCAACAAACTATTTATTAGCATTGTAACTTGTAACTGACAAACTTATTAAAGCTTGTAGTGTTGTTAGCACTTACCTTATAGATTTTGTTTTTGGTAGTAGCCTAGTTGGCATATACTATGGGTAAGATATTGATGAGCTCTAGGGTGTTGTGTGGGTTTTGCATAAGCATGCTGGGTGATTGGGTCTATTTACTCTAATTGAATGGGAGTCGAGATAGGCCCACCTGCCAGCTGCAGCGCCTAGGCCCTATTTTTAGTACTTTATGAATGTTTATAGCTAACCAAAGTAAAATTTAGTATAAACACAAAATTTTTTTATGTCACAGTTACTTACCTTTCCTGATTTTCCATCTTGATTTACATAGATTGAATAAATCACTTCAAAAATAATACTATATCGAACTTTAAAAAAGTTTGTTTACAATTTAATTTCGCGTGACGTCACGAATCTGAAAAAAAAACATAAAAAACAAAAATATCAAAAATTGATTTTTTTCTAAAAAAAAAAATCAAAAAAAAAATCTCCACGCCTGTTCCCCCTAGGCAAGGGCAACCACTTTTAAACAATGTTCAGACAATGAGTGCTGGAAGTGTGTTTTCCAAGCCTTTAGTTATAGACGCTTAGCTTGTTTTCTTGCTCGTATAGCCGCTCAGCCAGACATCCTTGCTTGAGGCCCGTTGAAAAATTTCTAGAACGTCAGCACTACACTACTTAAGGCAAATAAGAACCAAAACACACCTTACCATGAGTTTAATCACCAACCAATATTCGATAGTTAAAAAAACAGTAAAGGATGAGGGAAAACACAAATTATATTTAAAGAAGTTAATTAAAATGTAATAAGAAAGGAAGATGATGGGAGTTCCAGCGATAACTATGCAATGCCCCCAGGACCAGATTTACCTATAAGCTAAAAAAGCTATAGCTTAGGGCCCCGAGGTATAGGGGGGCCCAAAAATTTAGATACGAAATGATAAAATAAAAGAAAAACTTGTTCCAATATTTGATCCTTTTCTAGCAAATTATATAAAAGAATTTGGAAATAGAGGATCATGTGTTACATCCTATCTTTCTAAAGCAATATGTGATGAATTTATCCAAATGATGGCAATTAAAGTAAGAAAATCAATTTTGGATGATTTAAAAACAGCAGGATACTTCAGTTTATCTGTAGATTCCACTCCAGACCTGTCCCATGTAGATCAGCTCACTGTTATTGTAGGGTATGTCGCACAGGATAATGGGCTCCCTATTGAACGTTTTCTAACCTTCAAGAGATGAGTAGCCATACTGGGGAAAGTATGGCTAAGATGGTTCATGATTACCTTACAAATGAATGTGAAATAGATTTTAGTAAGTGTCGAGGCCAGTCATACGATAATACTGCCAATATGTCTGGCAAATATAAGGGTATGCAAGAAATGTTATTAAAAATTAATAAGTATGCTATATATATCCCATGTGCAGGTCATTCGTTGAATCTTGTTGGTAGAACAGCAGTTAACTGCTGCTTAGATGCGGTAAACTTTTTTGGAATTGTTCAAGAAATATATGATTTCTTTTCAGCTTCTACACATAGATGGGCAGTGCTGTTTTCATTCTTTAAAGATCATTCAAAAGTTCCAAAGTCTTTGTCAAAGACTAGATGGGAAGCTCATTCAAGGGCCACAACGGCAATACTTGACAGTTATGACGAAATATTTTTTGCATTGCTTCAGTTGTATATTGATACCACAGAGAAGGGTGAAACAAGAACTCAAGCCAAAAGCATTTTGAATAAAATGAAGGAACTAGAATTCATGATAATGTTATATTTGTGGGTTTATTTGCTGGATGAATTTCACAAGGTTAGTCAGTCACTGCAAGACCCAAAAATTAGCCTAGATGTATGTAGTAAGTTATATGCTTCACTTTCGGATTTTGTTAAAGGTTCCAGAAATCTATTTGATTATTTTGAAAAACAAGCAAAGGACAAATTGCCTGATGTTGATTATAAGAAAAGCAGATCTAAAAGGAGGCTTATATGCGAAGATGATGCTTTAGAGAATCTTCCGCCAAGAGACAAGTTCAGAATCAAAACATTTATACCTGTGATAGATGCATTTGAATCAAATTTGGCACAAAGAGCATCAGTATACGATGATGCTGCAAAAAGATTTTCCTTTTTAACAAAATTAGATGCTACAGAAGAAGAGATTCGAGAAGGAGTTAATACATTAAATCAAACATATCCTGAAGATGTGGACATGAACTTTGCTGGAGAACTCAAGCACTTTCATAAATATGTTAAACATTGTCAAAACCATGAACATAATATTTAATGATCACGTCCAATCAGCATTCTCTAATGTAGAATCAATTCTGAGAATGTTCATTTGTATGATGATTACAAATTGCCATAGAGAAAGATCCTTTTCTCAAATGACGAGGATAAAAAATGAATTTAGAACTACAATGTCTCAAACTAAATTATATTACCTGAGCCTCATATGCATAGAAAGTGACAAGCTACGCAGTTTATCATTTGATGACATCATCGGTGACTTTGCTTTGTCAAAGGCAAGAAAAAGAATATTTTAATGTAGATCATGTATGCGAATTCTTCGAAGGTCAAACTCTCCCATATATATATATATATATATATATATATATATATATATATATATATATATATATATATATTGAGCATATATATATATATATATATATATATATATATATATATATATATATATATATATATATATATATATATATATATATATATATATATATATATATATATATATATATACAGTATATATATATAGTATATATATATATATATATATATATATATATATATATATATATATATATTATTTATATATATAGTATATATATATATATCATATATATATATATATATATATATATATATATATATATATATATATATATATATTTAGTTATGATTTGGGATTACAAGTTATTGGAGCTACTTCTAGGTGATTTATGCTCCATAATGGATGGATATTACGGCGCAGTCAGGGATTATGAAGATTTTCTTCGCATGGTCATAGCGCGACAGGGCTAGCAACCCAGTCCTTTCCTTTTGCTTTTATTACTCCCTGACCATGTTAAATCTTATGGCCTATAAGTAGGATCTTCTGGGAGCCCTGGAAGAACGAGTTTTTGAGGCCTAATGAAGAAGATGCTAGTTCTACTGAAAGGGCGAAACCCCTATACCTGAGAGTGTTAACTCGGTGACTGGCGTCCAAACTATGTTTGGAGACCACTGTTCTAGAGTGCTCTAGGGTTAAGAGTTTCGGGCCAGAAGAAGAAGATGCTGGGAGTTGTTAGGGATTATATATATATATATATATATATATATATATATATATATATATATATATATATATATATATATATATATATATATATATATATATATATATATATATATATATATATATATATATATATATATATATATATATATATAAAGGGGGGCTCATTACCTTCAATAGTTTAGGGCCCCCTCAAACCTAAATCCGGCACTGAATGCCCCCACCCAGGACGCCTTCAATTCCCTCGGTGCACGACTTACCGAGGTGATGCCGGTTTCCCCAAATACTCCTAACTGATTGTTAATGAAAGCAAACGGCTCAAACGTCCCAAAAAGACAATCAAGGAAGTGATCAGGGGAAAAAGGATTGAAGGTGACAACACGAGGTTTCCGAACGATCTTCTTACAGATTTTCCCGGACAATCTTCCAAATGGGATTCCCGACACACTCCTGGAAACGTCCCAGCCAAGTTCCTGATAACGTTCTAAAATATGCTCCGCCTGCAAACAAACACATACATACTGATTAAAATTCACTCTCAAAAAACGCATTTTACTTAATTTTATTCTTACCTAAAGAGGAGGAACCTTGCGCTTTCTTGATAATGCTAACGGACTCAAAGTCTTTTCCCTCACTTTAGGTCTCACTTCAATTTATAATAAGTGCTGTAATTTGCATGAAAGGGAGAAAAAACTCATAAATAAATAACACTAACTAATAATAATAATAATAATAATAATAATAATAATAATAATAATAATAATAATAATAATAATAATAATAATAATAATAATAATAATAATAATAATAATAATAATAATAATAATAATAATAATAATAATAAAAGAAGTCATATTCCCTATATTACCCCCCCCCACAAGATTTCTACTATCTTTACTAACCCTAACCCTATCACTAAATAATTAAATTTCACACTCATTACCCCACCAATCCTTACATGTTCACCGCCCGGCAATGATAATTCAAGGGGCAAAAACTCTGGAAAAGGTCTTTTTTTATATACAAAAAATTATAGAATACAAAAATATGAACAATATTTATAAATAATGTAAACCACGTTACAAGAAATCAATATGATAACAATAAAAAAATATATACGACAATTAACAACAACAGACAAAATTATATAATAAGCAAATACACGAAGCAAAATGCAATAATAAAAAAATAACTTTGTGTATACAATAATAAAAAATAAAAAGCATAACATTGGTGTAAACGTTATATATTCAGGAATAAACATTAACCAATAAATAAATAAATAAATAAATAAATAAATAAATAGCCTAAATAAATAAATAAACAAATTAACAAAGACTTTTGAACAATAATTGCACAATACGTTCTCAGTGAATTGAACTAACTGCTGACAACTGAACAACAACAATAATAAAACAAAATAATAACAATTCCTAAGCACACACATGAAAGTCAACCTCTTCGTGGAAAGAAAAAGATATTAAAAAAAAACTCTCAGTTGCATCAACCGGGACAGGAAACCGCGGTGCAGGAAGACTTTTCTCGGGAGCTCCGACTCTCCGGGTCCTCTCCCCTCTCTTTCCCCCTCCCGAATCTATTCCAGAAAAGTCTTCTCCGCCAATGATCTAGTTGCCGCCACCTCCTTTGTCACGCCATCCTCCATCGCCGGAGCGTACTGTCCATGACGAAACTGGTGCAGATACGTCCAGAAAGTTTGCCAAAAGATGATGGACGGCACGAGTCCGTCTCTCGAAGCTGCTCGAGGAATAAACCCTTCCAGTCTTCCTCTTATGAAGTTCAGGTATCCTCATGGGGGGTCTCCACAAAAGCAAATTTGGAAGTCACACACTTGGTTTGGCAAGGGAAAAAAAGAGTCTTGTGGAAATTCTGGCCAGTTACAAAAGTAGTATCCCTCAAATCCAAAAGATGGAATTGTGCCTCTATCCTACCTCTCTCCTCCGCCGAGAGCCCCGTAAACGAAGAAGCGATAGTAGTCGACAAAAAATGGGGACACCAAAAAAACCATCCTCCGGAAACCTTATTCTCCAATGCTTATCAATCGTAGCCGCCACCTTAAACCAACGCGCTGGCAACCTGTGTTTGGGAGGATCACCCTCACCGGTTGCGTACAACGCAGGACACCATCCAGGGTGAAAACAATCACATGCTGCTCCCTTGTTAAGTCCGTGGCAAGGAGGCTGTCGAACACCTCGACGAACCACTCCACCGGGATCGCATAATCCCCGATGAACCTAAAAGGGTAGTTACATGTTGTCCTTGGTGCATCTTCAATACAAGCAGCAGCTATCGCATCACCGACGATGAAGGACATCCCTGAAAAGAACATTGCATGGCTAGCACTGGTCAAGGTTAAGGTGAGAAAAACAAGAGCATGAAATGCTAGTAAATCGGACAATTTATAACAGTGATGAAAAGGGTGGGACTAATCAACTTAAGGTCACTAACAACCAGAAAACACGAGGGAAAGCCATGGTCAACAGTCAGGTAAGGGAAACACGAGACAAGCAAGGCAATGTAATAAATTATAAAACAAAGGCAATCATCATAAAGTAAGTATGAGGCATCAGCAATTTACCAAATAATTGAAGTAGAATTCCGGATAATAGCAGTCAGACAACAATAAATATATAGATGAATAAACATCATAAGTAAAACTCAAGATACACATAAGAAAAAATGAGAAAGATCGATGAATTATAGTATAAATATTCAATAAGATAGCAAAAAAATAAATAACATAAAAACATACAAGCACTATCCTGAACTTTTATCCGCAACATGAAATAAAATGAAAATTCGATGCTGATCGAAAAACTGAAATGAAAATTAAAAAATAATAAAAAAAATGATACTCTATATTTCACTTTGCTCAAAAAAAAGCTCTTCTTTTAAAACTTGAATAATGCAATGAATTAGTTCTGGTCATCTAAAATGTCCGATCACATGAATTTTTGAAAACTTGTATAGTCGGCGATATACATCTTTTTTATTTGAGTATTCATTTTCTTGATTGGGAAGAATTTTTTAAATTACCAAAGATTATGTATATATATTTGTTTTTATTTGTTCAAAGAGAAATCCAAAACTACTGCATGTAGCTCCGAAATATGTAAATAAAAAAATGAGTATCTCCACCGACTACAATTGCTTTGAAAATTTCATTTTGATAATAAACAAGGAATAATAATTATCACAGATTTTCATTTAAAAACAAAAGAAATTAGGATTTGACCTTTCGACATTGCTGGAGGACAAATTCTATCAAATCAATCAACAAGAAGTCCTGTGTCTGAAGTTTCCTTAAGTATATGGACCGATCTAAGGCATATTTCAAATTTGAAGCCATTCCAACAACAAAAAACTGGACGGAAGGTTTGAATTCAAAAATGATCAAAACATGGTTTGAAAAAAATGAAAATTGTTGAAAAAATTACTAGTATACGACACAGAAAACACCAGAAAACGACGTTTTAGATGTCAGAAAATGATCCTTTCTATTTTCCTATCCTAATCTAAAAATGAAAACTGTAATATTTTTATGCCCCATTTTTTTTATGATGAGGGCTAGAAGGGGTGTTGCAGGTGGGCTCGCAATATTGAGGAGCCTGCCTGTTAAGTTAGATCGAATTACAGCTTTAAGATGAAATTCGTCAAGAGCACGAAGCAGTCAGAGCTAAGGATGTAATACGAGGCGATGCATGTGATATATAGAGAGATTAAATATGGAGCGGAGGAGACTATGTTGGAGTCTTGCCGGGATCTATTTTTGAGTTAAAACTAGGTTAAACACCTTTGTACTCAGATGAATGTCTTCGTAAGCACAAGGACGCCCTGTAGGCTATTAGACGCAGAGATATTAATATCTATGCTCTTCTGTTTACTGAGTTAGACGAGAAAACTTTAAACAATTTATATGTAGCTTGCATGGGCGTCGTCAGGGAGAGGGCAAGGGGGGCAGAGAATGAGCTGAGCCTCCCTCGCTAAACAGTGTTACTCATTAATAGAAGTCGTACCTGCGAATTTTGTGCTTTGTATCTCAACGTCCCGTGTCCGGAGTGACCCGATAAGAGGTCGTTACGATTGCATCACGATTATATCGACATACGGTCGTCTAGGATCAAGGTGGTTAGATCTATGAGTGACTGCTATGAGCTGCGAATTGTATATTAGTAAGTAAGTTATATATATATAACGGTACGTATATAATGTATATATAATATATATATATATATGATATTATATAATCACATACTAATAGATAGTTATCGTAGTATCAATAATCATTATATAGAATACGAAGTAATATTGGCGAAAGGCTAGTTGGCAGTCCTGTCATTTAGTCCACATTCTCTGTGCCCGAACGAGGAGTCTTACCTCACTCATTTTATATGCCTCCTTTAATTTGTAATTATAAGAACTGTGTGGTTATCTCCCTATCAAATCGCTTTTTTTAAAGTCTGATATGTATATAAAATGATCTAGACTTTTGTGTCTCAGCTCGGAGTTCTTAATTCTCTTCTTTATTAAAGTTTGTTGAAGGTTCAAAGTAGCATTGAAATTATCACCTCTCGCCGTGAACCCACTCTAATAATTCAACCACCCGCCGTCAGTGTAAGTTATAGTTGAATTATCATCAGAATCATGGATATTAGGAGATTCTTGGTAACGTAGTTTAGCTTTAATATTAATAAAATTTATTTGTGTCTTTACTTCTTAAAAAGGTAGGAATTTTGTAACAAATGGATGTTACTTGTCCATATGAGGTAAGCTTCATTTAAAAAAAATTAGAATTTCTTACAACAAACAAGAAATTAGTGGTTTTCAACATCGTCTTTTTGTATATTTATTTTTTCCTGTTAACATCTCTGAATGCTAGTAAAATCTTTAGCCAAAGTGACCATATGTTGGCAGGAGATTTACACAGGTAGTAAGAACCATACTATCATATAATAACTTCATATATATATATATATATAAGTATATAATATATTATATATATATAGTATATAGTACTGATATAATATATATATATATAGATCTAATATATAATCTATATAGTATATATTATATATAATGAATTAATATATATCATATTAATATTTAATATACCTATATATTATATTATATTTAAATATAGTTTTAATAATATACTAATATATATTATATATATCTATTATATATATATATTTATTGTGTTGCAGTAACTTTTGATTAAGGAGAACTCATATAAAATTTGGAAATGGAAGCGGAAAAACTCAGAAATTATCATAATTCAAACTAACTATATTCCCCTAATTATATTAGGGGCCTACTTCGCACATATTCGCATGATGAATGAACTCACACCCAGGTCCAGCATCTGATGAGTCCAAGATATTGGGTCCACGATCTTTGGCTGCGCGTTTCAGTATATGAACAGTTCACGGAAATGACATGGATAGATACGTTGGAACATTCAGATCTATGACTTTTGACTGAGAAAATGAAACAGTTAATGAAAGAGTGTTAAATTTTTTCTGAAACTGTTAAAGAGAAAATTCAATTATGAATGGATGGAGACATATTCACCCCTTAGCTAATATACTCCAGGCGCCTAAAAGGGAGATATTCAAAGATTTTATTTATTCCCACAAAATAAAAAGTTCGGTCCAGGAGGGTTTTTCTATGTTCGTTAACAATAAGACCTTTCACTAAAATATAAAAGATGTTCATCGCGGTTTGTAAGGGATATACCCAAAACGAGAGTGCAATAAAACTGCTTTAACGCTGAAATTGTCCTACCAGGACCGTGCCCGTAACATCCATAATTAACTCAGCGATTCGTAAGGTGGAAAGCGTGAGACGAGGCTGTCTGTACTTTGTTGTCTGGAGCGTGTTACGAAGCGGCGGGGGCCATATCGAGATGCCTTAATAGATCCCTGTCATAGAATCTGGTGAGGAGTAGGATTCACAGAGTCTCGAATAACGGGGGCGGGGCCGGTTTCTGTGAGTAGTTCGTCATGGGTAGGATATATTTTTCTTATGTTATTTTTCGGTAGGTCAGAGACCAGGTATGGTATAGCTGCAGGACTGTCGTACCCGCAGGGCGCTTGTACCAACTATAGACTGTACGTTGTGTCGTATGGTCAAACGATTCTTCTGCTAGCATGCTGGCAATCGCTGCCGTGTGACTGGAGAACGCAAGCGGAAAAGAAGGCGTCGACTTGGGCTGTCGCATGGCTTCCCCTTGTGAGAAAGGCCCCACGGCACCCGCACGTGTAGAATGTTACCATGGCACGCGTTAGAGTAATCAATGCTAGTGCTGGTCATCCTACGTCGTGTTAATACAGATCGGACCTACTACCGAATCCGTGCGGAGGTCTTGGGAAGATAATACCCCCAATGCCCTTTTGCCAGCTCGCACAGGTTGAGGAGAATGTGATTAAACGTCGGGATCATCATGGGGCTGTGATTATCGCATCGATTCATGCGTGCGAGTGGATTCATGGTCATGCGCTATGACCATAGGCAGCTACACACATCCATCTAAGCCACCTGAATTAAGAAAACTCAGATCTGCAATCAGGACCATAGAAAGTGGCTGGGCTCTAACGGGCTGTCAAGGTAGTCCACTGGAAAGAAGTCGGTATGGATCCTAGGTATTCGTTACGTAGAGGACACGAGCCAATTGACGAAGACCGTGATAGCAGTCTCGCAGTGGGGGAACCAGCTTAGAGAGTGGATAGCGGTACGTATGTCGAGGCCGAGTGTACCTGGATCCGATGAAGTGACTGATAGGAGTGTTGGCACAGATTCTTCATGTCGTATGAGCGGCGCGGATACGTAACAGGATCAGACGCGACGGGGTGAGTAGGATGCTTGCTACGCGTAATATAGGATATTTTTCCTCATTTCATGTGTGATTTCTGGTACGGAGCCGGGATTTACCTTCGGGGTTACGATCATACGCAGGGGAGTTGGCCATATTGCGTCGGGCCTTACGATAGATGCCGGGAGATCAGTCATTTGAACTTGACACGGGGAGATGCACTACCATAGTTCTCAGACTTCAGATGGAGATTCTTCCACTTTGTTGTATCACTGGATCAGACCAGCATCGTATAGGTAGGACGCGTAACGCGAGTTCACTGTTGCTACGCAGATGAGTTTGATAATTTCTGGAGAACACTTATCCATACGTTTGCGCTTTTGACACAGTCCACAGACATACTTTTTGTAAGCACCATGACACTTTTTACATTAGCGAAACCATTGCAGAAACATGCACACGTTGACGATTTTGATCACGACTGACGAGTACTGTCCCGGACTGCGTGGGCTTGGGTTTTCGATGTTGTTCTACCGATGTCTGCCAGAGAGTGTCAGTCATATTGCGTGACAGTATGCATTGTCTTTCATTTAAGGCCATCTTCACAGACATACTACGTAGTACATGATATTGACACATACCGAGATCCGCAATTCACTCGTGGGTAACTTAGGACATACTTAACGTTTGTCCGCGAGTCGGCTCTATGCGCCAGACCTTATGCCATACATCAACGCCTATCACACCAATGGTATGACCATAGTGCATCAGAGTGATTTAAGGAGCCGTTTGTACGAATGATGCCGCATTTAGGCATCCTTTTCTCTTGACGGAAGTACCGCAATATAAGGCAGGCAGGCTTCTTTCAGGATGCAATATTCAACGCATGTAGTCGTCATTCATCGAATGTCTATAGAATATTGACCATCAATCTGCGAGTAACTCTGCCGTGTAGAGCCAGTTGTAATGCTCCGTCCAACATCGAAGAAGCCTTTCGGAATTCGTTCCTCGCAGCACACTTCACAACTATTGTGGAGCATGGCATTTCGACTAGCGATCGAGGAGTGACAAAATGCACCGTGATTGTTAAAGAGCATCATCGCCAGCACTAGAGACTTGATCATGATACCTATGCGGAATTTTGGTAGAGCAGCTGCGTCGCATTAAACTAATCCGAGCCACATCCGGAAGTTCTAGAGAAGAAATCTTAATAAACTCCGTAATCGAGAAAATTCTATAACATCTTCTTTGAAATTCCGGTTTTCTACTGAAAAATACACCTGCTTAATGCAACTTGATAAATCTACATCCTAGTTTCCCATGCTACTGCAATAATATTAATTTTCGATTGAAGTGTTAATAGGATAATAGACTTTTGTAGCTTCTTTTTATAAGTTTTTACCCACCCTTTCGAAGAGAAGGCATGAAAGAAGAGCTAGAACTTTAGTACAAAATTGGTTGCGAAAGACACAGAAACTGAGTAGAAGTGGAAGAACTAAAAATCTTATGTTGTCTCCCATAGTCTAAAGGATACTGAACTTTCTCTTTCCGCGAGATCGCGACGAAACACAAACTTTGTCGATACTCACCCCCAGCCATGGCACCACCAGGTACTAGTAGAAAACACTCTTCAGCTATCTGCCAAAGACATGACTTGATCTGCGAATTACTGGATGGAAGAACAGATCAGTTAAACAATGAACTGGCTATTATGAGTGTACAGAGAAAATTTGTGTTGACAATTTGAATTTTTTATTCAAAAATATTTGATATATTTGCGTTGAATCCCAAGGAATTACTTTTTTAATAATAATCAATTTTTGCAACTGCTCATATGTGAATTCTTCCATCCATTGCATATTGGTATAATTTGAGTATTCTAACTTGTTTTATAAGTAAAAATATAATCTTAAACATTTAATTCGATTTAATTGATTATACAAAATGTTTCTAGTTTTATGTCTTCTTTCATATATATAAATTAACCTTTGCTTAAAAATATCTATTGGGGCTCGCAGAAACATTACAAAATTTTATATATAAATATATGTATATATATATATAGTAATATATATATATATAATTATATATATATATAGTATATATATATATATACAAGCTCTATATAATTTTTAAGCTGCCACCCCCTTGCTTGGAACTGGCGAACGTCCCATGGAAGCTTGTTGTTAACAATCCTACAATTTTATTAAATTCCGTGCCAAGCCACGATTTCAAGATTTTAAAAGTTAATAGTTTCCTGTCAGGATTTTTAGTGTCCATAATTCACTTCTAAAAAAAAGTTTTCTCTCAAAAGCCATAACAAAAATATTAAGCACTCGTGAACAGCTAAATTAGCACTTTTCGTTATTTCGTACCCAAAAATGTAGCAAATTTTGAAAGTAAGCATATTTTAAATGAAATGTTCAATTTTCTGCTTGAGTTTTGGTTTCTATTTTGTTAAGTTTGTAATAGTCTTCTAAGCTGGTATTTTTTAGCAATTCTAGCAGCTTGAAATTTTTTTTTTTTATTAATCCACATTAAAATATATGTTGAAATCAAGGTTGAGTAGCTACAAGTTTTTTGATGAGCAATCGCTAAAAATGCTTTTTAATAAGGAAAATTGAAATAGATAATCAATTTTTTTAGAAACAAAGGAGAACAAGGTCACCAGGCTGCTATGAAGTTTGAAAGCATAATTGTGCGGAGTATATAGAGAACGATAAGAAGCCAAATGGGCCCATATTGAGACTGCTATATAGTAAAAGTTGCGTTCAGCAGCCAGAGTTATTATTTTGATAATTTTATTTTACTATGGTTCCTCCATGTACATTGCCCAGTATATCTGTAAAGACCAAACCACACATTCTCATACACACACTCATATACACAAACACACACACACATACATATATATATTACTATTAATATATATACTATAATTTATATAAATATAATATATTATTATATATATATTATATTATATATATATATAATATATATATATATAGGCTGGGTAGTGCGACCACGGATATATATATATATAATATTATATATATAATTTAATAATAAATTATTCAGTCGTGACTTGTGTTTACTAATAAGACTTGTGACTTTTAGTTTAAGCCCCAAAGGAAATATTCTTCTTTTAAACTTATAAATTATTTACTCCTTCTGGAAATATTATTAGATTTACATACATTATTTAATATTTTTTTCTTTGATTTAAAACTTACGATATATTCAAGCTGGTTCGACTGAAAGAAGACTACGAACGATATGTGACATCGCGATTCTTTGGTTTTTTCGATAATATTTTTATTAACATTTTTAAGTTAATTAAGAAGTCAAAGTTGAATGATTGATTAATATTCATTCTTTTTAAATATATAATATAATATATTATATATATATATATATATAATACTATATATAAATATACTATAGCATAATATATATATATATATATATATATATATATATATATATATATAGTATATATCATATATATATTATATATGAATATCATACTGCCTGGTGTAGGCTTTCTCGAATGGAAGATCAAACAGATATATGATGTGTTGGAAGGATAGTTGGAGGCGTGTGTAAAAGAATATATGGTGTCTAAAGGTGATTGTTACGTATTAATTGCGGGAGTCGAGACAGGGTTTGTTATGTCTCCTTGTTATTCAATTTTATAAATGGATTGGGGTTATGAAAGAATTAGAAGCATGGGGTGGCAGGAAATGGTGCTTAGAATGATGGAGATGGAGATGAGGGGGGGGGGGATTGTCTACTTATATGCGATAATTGTGGTTTTTGTGGCGAACCTGAAGAGAGTTTGAGAAGATTGGTAGAGAGATTTGCAGGCAGGGTGTGTAAAAGGGTGGCTTGGATTCTAACGTAGATAAGATAGACAACTCAAGTGTGAAAGTTTAACCTGTAGAACTGGTGAGGCAAGCTGGAACAAGTGCCTGAGTTTCAATATTTAGATATGTTGATTGAGAAGGGAACGGATGATGCAGAGTGTAGTAGGAAAGTTGTGAATGCATGGAAAGTGGCTGGTGCAATTAAATCGTTGGTGAATGTAAAAGACTAAGTCTGGAGTGCGCCTAGAGTCTTGCAGAGGTATGTTAGTTACCTGTGTAATTGGACGTTGTGAACTAATTGGCTGGGAATAAGTAGTATAAGATCTAAAGTTCAATGTGTTCAGATGGACAATCTTAGGGGCGTGCTAGGTTGTGAGAAAATTGATAAATGAGAATGAACCCATTAGGGAGTTGTGTGTAGTGAAAAAAGCGTAAGAGCGAGAAAACAAGTGACAGTATGTAGATATGGTTTGCTCATGTGGAAAGGATAAATGAAAAGGGTGGTTTATGCGGATGTATAGTGGTGAGTGTGTTGGAACCGACCGGGCTTGGTAACCGAAGAAAAAGTGGATTGACGCAGTTAAGGAATGTTTGCAGGAGAGAAATGTGAGTTTGTGGCATAAGAGAGCGAGAAGAATAGGTGCTATGAACGAAGATAGTTGCGGGTGTTGTGAGGAGGGTGTGGTTGCGGTTCACCTGGGCCAAGCCAAGGACTGAACCCTACACTTGACGATTTACAATAATGAGGATCCGTCGCGGTCCGTGACAGGCTCCTAGGGTGGATTTTTCTATTTCGATGAGGGTACATTAATGGTACAGAGGGGCGTTAAGGCGGGCTTGCTTTTCGACTTTGTCATACTTCCTCCTACTGCTTTATTATCCGATGCATGTAATTCGCACCTTACTCCCCAGATTTTGGGAAAAAAAAGTAGATGAAGAAGAAGATATATACACTTAGAATAAATATTATATTATATATATATAATATATATATATAATATATATATATAGCCTATATGATATATATATATATATATATATATATTAGTATATATATATATATATATATATAATATAGTATATATTGCAACAGAAAGTATGCGGAAAATTCATAACGGAAAGACTCTTTCATCTGGAGATTCGGATGGATTTAGATTTTAAATCTCAAACATGATACTATTAAAAACCGAAGAGTGAAAGGAGAGCGTATAAGAAACTGTTCCAATCATTAAAATCCACCGAAGTAGCTGCGCACCTCCCTCCGATTTGGAACTGTCCGTGTAAACTGGAAAGTGAGGTCGTGTGGACGGTGGAACGGGAATAAATTGCGGTCTTCAGTAGTGAATTTAAATTACTAGACTCAGAACCATGGGGCGGAAAACTGCCAGATGTCATTCGTGTAACTATTCACATGGTTGACATGAAACATTTACGAGTCATTGCAACAGTAAACTCCAGTTATCCTCAAAGTGTTCATTTCACTCAGTACGTTTCAAAAGGAGGTGGTTTATTCTGTTTAATAGATTGATTCTTTGTTCTCGATTTCCTTCACATTTGAAAAAGAGCGCTCACCATTACAGTAGGAGTGTTGCAACCAGGGTTGTGGAGTCGGAGTGTCGGTAGTTTTGAAGAGAGTGGAGTCGGAGTCGGTAATTTTGAAGAGGGTGGAGTCGGAGTCAAAGTCGGTAATTTTCAATAGGGTGGAGTCGGAGTCGGTAATTTCACAAAGGGTGGAGTCAGTCGGTAATTTTCAAGAGGTCGGAGTCGGAGTTGGAGTCGGTAATTTTGAAGAGGGTGGAGTCGGAGTCGGAGTCGGAAAATTTTTGAACCGACTCCACAACCCTGGTTGCAACTATCAGAGTTGTTTAAATTTCAAACACAATGTCGTCGTAAGAAAAAAGGGAGCCGAAATGGTTATCAACTATAGGATGATGCTATCTCCTTTGGCAATGAATATGACAGTTCAAAGTAATTACCATTTACGAAGAAACATCATCTGCAAATCATTTTTACGGAAAGGAAGACCTCATTCAACTATAAAATCTCAACTTCTACTCGAGTTTGTAAAACTAGTAAAGTAAGACGTCCCATAAGAAATTCTTGTCCTCGTTTTCCTGTGCCTTTCAAGCCATTTCCTAACAAATAAATTCAGAAGGTATTTTTCTCCAACTCCTCACAAAATTATTCGGCTATTAAAATCCAATAAACGATCATAACCTCTCTTTCTCTCCTCCCTACAAAATTTCCATCAATATTCATCAAAATTTACTTTTTGATATTATTGATTCACTTGATAAACTCCCACATTCGGTTTCACTGCGATTGACAACTTTTATCATTTGTAATATGAATCCCATCTACTACAATCAATCAAATGTGTGGTGGTGGTTCAATCTGGAGGTGTACACCGAGGAATTTCTTCTTATAATGGTATTAGATTTATTTACAGATTAATCTCGGTTCTTTTCACAAAAAAAAGTAATCTTTCCCGTTAATTTTTTTACGTCCTTCCTGATGTCTTCCTAAGATTATGTCATGCAACAATTATTCAAATTTCCTTCCCGTCTGTATTTCTTGCGGATTCACCGGTTCCCTCCCCTTACCTTTCCCGAATGCCGAAATCAGTTTTAAAATCTGATTCCAGCTCTACTTCAGACAATTCCAGTTATTCTTCTTCCTCTACCCCCTCCAACTGTTGAATGCGATTGACTAATATTGATGTCTTTTGAAGATATTTATCTCTGCTTTATTCCAAATTTGTTTAGTTTTATAGTTCTGATGGTATAGGTAATGTTTCTCTTCTGGTCCATGATGATTACTTTTCTCTACATTTAAAATCTTTTGAAGATTCTCCAAGGTCGGTATGTGTAAGGATAAATGGGGGAAGGGTCGTTATCAGTGCCTCGAGTTCATTTATAAAAAAACATTAAGATCATCTTAGGAGCCTTTACCTCACCTTGTTTAAATGTTTTTACATTGAGCTTTAAATATTCTTAATAGATTTACTCTTATTACTCATTAAGAGGTGAAAATTTTATTGATTACATTTTCCTAAACATAGTCTGGATTTTGTTACTTTCTTGCTATACAACAGAATTACGAAAAACAAATTAGTTTGTTTGCTTGATACGAATCTAGTTTCAACATGTGAATATAATCGGCTTTATATTCAGAAAACATTTTGATTTGTAGTAAATTTGTAGTATTTTGACATTGGCAAATTTTAAGTTATTTTGGAACATGTGTACTACAATCTTTAGGACTTTACATTATAGTACTTCGAATATTATCTTTAATTTTGGAATTTATTAGCTAAAGGTTTTGAAGTTTCGTTTTAAACTTTGATTTTCATTCAAGAATTTATTTCCGATAAAGCTTTGAAGTCTCATTGCCTCATTCGATTTTGCTTAAATTTAATTATTTGTAGCAGAATTTTCCTGACAATTTATTTCACTTAGATTTTAAGGTTTATTTAAGGTATCAATTTTAATGAAAAATTTCATACTTTTTTTCAATTAAATATAATTTATTTATTTTTTTTTATTTCTCCCTTTTAAGTGGTTACTTACGTGCTTAAGAAAATGTCTTTTTAAATTATTTTCCAGATTACATTCAAAGCTGCACTCACTACTCAGAACATCTAAATTACTTTGTTTTTTTTTTTTTGTTTTTTTTACTCCTCGAAGGGAGGTGTTTATCCCTCATCCGGGTCCAAACCTCAGACCTAAGGATGAGGGATTTTGTTCACCCCCCAGCACCCCTGAACATGTGCCTGAAGTGCGTAGAATGGCACCCTATATCTTCCGCGGAGCCCACATGGATTCCCTCCAAGGCAGGGACAAGTCACCATCCATGCACGCGTCACCCGAATTCTCATTCCGTTCGTGAGTACCCGGTCACCCCGAGCTGTTCAGATTCCTCGCCCGAGACACCGACCCGTCGGAACTGGTCCCGCTAAGAACGTTTCAAGCGTAGTTTCTAAAGCATCCGGTTTTCTCATCCCATAATTGCTGAGTACTCAAATGAGTCAATCAAATGAGTCACTCAGCGGATTCGAACATTGGACACCGCGTCGCAGCGTAAACAATAACGGATCTCTAACCACTTACGCATCCACGTTCCCCCTAAAAAAACACAGCCGGCAACAGCGTAGCGAATGCAGTTTGACCGGTACGGGGAATCGAACTTTCACTGCTCGGGGGACTAGCACTGAGAGACGAAAGAGAAGGATTCCGGGGAGAGGCAGATGCGCGGAAGAGGCACATCCGAAAACCTAGGGAAGGGTGGGAAGCATCCGCCTCTGGAAAACGGAAATGCCACCACACCACTCCAGTGCACAATGAACCGGAGTTGCTGGTTTCTTCTCCAGACCATTATATCATTTCTCTCGAAAATTCGAGGTGTACGAAATTTATTGATATTGATGATGGATCCAGTGAACTGTGGCAAGCATTTCACCCACCTAATGGAGGATCTGGTTTTTCAACTTGTTGTTAGTTGTTAGCTGTTGTTGTTGTTGTTGTTGTTGTTGTTATATTTTCATGTTTAAGCATGTGTAATCTTAAGCTTCCTTTGATTTTCATGCTTTAAGCAAATGCAATTTTAACCTTCTTTTGTAATTACATTTATAGTTACAGTTTGCACATTTAAAAAGTTTTTGATTTTTTTTTGTTAAACACCTCTTTTGAGGGTACTCTCGGTGCTACACCGTCCCCAAACCTTGGGTTAAGGCATAGCACCGCACACTCAACTCCCCAAGACTAGCCTTATTATTCCTAGGCTTCCTCTAATTGCTTCTATAGCTATCTCCTCGGTTCCAATTTTAGCAGGGATCTTTTCTAGATAGGTTTTTACCGCTCCAAGGGACCCCACTACCACTGGCACCACCTCCACCTCCTCCATCTCCCACATCCTTCTGATGGCATATCGTAATCTTTGATTTAATTATCTTCTCTCCTTTTCGTGGTAGGGCCACCTTTTCATGTATGGGACACCTACCTCTATTAGTGGACATTTCTTGTTGTTTTATTAAATAATACAATATCCGGTCATACTTGTTACAAATATGTCGTGGGTATGCTCAAAATCGATTATAAAATTTGGATTATGGCATTATCTACTATCTGCTGGATGGTTTTGTAATGTCCAATGATTATTAGGCAGTATCAATGATTATATAGTTTGCACTAGTCTGTAGTGAATGAGTTTGCATATGGTATTATGTCTTTCCGTATATAGTCCCATACGTATCAGAGTCTTACATCCGGATAATATGTGGGGCACAGTCTCTGAGGATTCCCCACACATCCTACATCTATCAGAGCAATCGAACTCCTTCGATATGCTTTTTGAACCAATTGGTTCTTAAGCACCAATCCTGAGAGCTGTAATCAGCGTTCTCTCATCATTTATTTTTAAAAATCCCCTCGCAATTGTTTCTATCGATTTTTGTTTATTGATAAAGGCCTTGTTCAATACTTTTTTAAAGTGTTGGGCGTGTCTATGTTCTTCCCATTCTACATTATCGGCTTTCTTTCTTGCTGCTTTATAAGTTTCCTTTAAAATTTTAGTCTTCTTGAGGTTTTCTCATTCCATCCTTATTCTGTGTTCTGGATATCGTGTAAATTCATGGAGGTTACCATTTCCCACATTAAATGAAGTATCAGGGTATACTTCAATCTTCATGTTCTTTTATATTTTCGATGAATTAAGCTGTGTGTTCTTTATGTCTCTCTTCTGATTACATTCATAACTGCACTCAGAACATTTAAATAACTTTTGTATCTCGATGCTTAAGCATGTGCCGATTTAAGTCTCCTTTCTGATTACACTCATAGCTGCACTCAGCACATTTAAATAATTTTATATTTTCGTGATTAAGCATGTGTATTCTTATTTGTTCCTTCCGATTACATTCATAGTTGCACTTAGAACATTTAAATAACTTTGTATCTCGATGCTTAAGCATGTGCAGTTTTAAGCTTCCTTTATGATTACACTCAAGCTGCACTCAGCACATTTAAATAACTTTGTATCTCGATGAAGTTAAGCATTGGGCTGTTTTAATTTCCTTTAATGATTACACTCATCGCCGCACTTCAGAACATTTAAATAATTTAATATTTTTCGGTGATTAAGCATGTCGTTTCTTTATGTCTTCTCTTCTGATTAACATTCAGTTAGCTGCACTCAGAACATTTAAATAAACTTTGTGATCTCGATGGCTTAAGCATTGTGCTTTTTAAGTTTCCTTTACGATTACACTCGTAGCTGCACTCAGCACATTTAAATGAATTTTTATATTTTCGTGATTAAGCATGTGTATTCTAAGGTCTTTATCTGATTAATTCTGTTGCTATCTCATGAACATTTAAATAACTTGTATTTTGGTGCGATTTGAGTTTTTAAGTGTCCTTTCTGTTTACACTCATAGCTGCACTCAGGAACATTTTAATGAATTTATTTTTTCGTGATAAGCATGTGTATTCTTAGTAACTCTTACGATTACATTGTCATAGCTGCACTCGAACATTTACAACTAACCTTTGTATCTCGAGGCTTAAGCATTGTGCCGGTTTTAAGTGTTCTTTCGATTACATCGTACTGCACTTCAGAACATTTAAAACTTTGATATCCGCGATGCTTACGCATATTAACGTGTGCCGGTTTTTAAGTGTTTCTTTTCCGATTACACATCGGTAGCTGGCACTCAGAAACATTTAATAAGCTGTATCTCGATGCTTAAGCAACGTGCAGTTTTAAGTTTGCCTTTCTTATTACATCAAAGCTGCACTCCGAAAATTTAAATAATTTGAGTTTGCGGTTGATATTAAGCAGATGTGTATTAAATTTGATTTCTTATTACATTCATAACTACAATGCTCACATTTAAACTTTCTTTCATGTATTTTTAAATGCCTTTTTAAATGATCTTTATTGTATAAACTTAAATTACAATTATTTGGAAACTTGATGGTTTTTCCCGATAATTCTTGTTTCATGCTCTTGATTTCTGCTGCTGCTGATGCTGAGTCTTTCTTCTTAAAGGACTTTTGCATTTTGGAATCTTTCCTACTTCACCAATATCGATAGTGAGAGTCTTGCAACAAAAATAAAATTAATATGAATGAAAAGAAAAAAACAAATACTTTTAGAAAATATCTTATCATCAAATGATTTCCTTTTTAAATATCTTTGTTTTAGGCAAGACAAATTTCAACATTTAACAATAAAAGAAAATGTAAATTTGTGAATATTAATTAACAATCAAAGACAAAAATAAATAAAATAAAACAAATATTTTTAAATTTAAATTCAATTATATATATAATATATATATATATATATTATATATATATATATATAATTTATATATATTGTTTTTTTTTTATATATATATTATATATATATTATATATATATATATATGTATATATATATATATATATATATTATTTATAAGAGAAAAATATAAATATATTTAATATATATATATACTATATATATATATATATATATATATATATATATATATATATATATATATATATATATATATATATATATATATACGTTTGGCTCAGTGGGTTAAGGCGAGCGTTTGGCTCACCTTAAGAACAGGACTCCCTCTCAGTATGGGTTCGAGTTCTCGTTCGGCCAAGTGAACGGACACAAAAAATTGTTGTTAGTAGATTTTCTGCAATATTTACCTATTGCAGTTTACGGCAAAGTGTATTACACTAATCTCAAAACACACACATCACTACAAACACATAGCAAACATACACAGACAGTCTTATTCACAAACAAATCACTCTTCCATGCTTCTCGCATTGGAAAAGCCGTGTACTAGGATGCGAACCCACGCCTTACGGTGGCAAGCATTCCGACTACGTCGCGCTGAAGCAGGCCTCTGCTATCGGGGCTAAATTATTCCTGCACCTTCCACTTGGTCAGAAACCATACAAATACTTTCCCTGACCAATTACTCTCGTGATTAAGAGGCTATGTGTAATAAAAAATAAATACAATAAATAATATAATCTAATATATATTATATATATATATATATATAAATATATATATATATATTAATATTATATATACTTATATATATCATATATAATATTATATATATATATATATTATATATAATATAGTATATATATATATATATATATATATATATATATATATATATATCATCCTCACCTCCTTTCCCCAGATTGGGGGTCAGGTGCGTCGCTTACACCGGAAACAGAAAAGTAGTAGATGAACTTACTGAAGTCGAAAAGAAAGACCCACCTTACAGTCCCCTTTTATACCCTTTAGTGAGAACTCGTCAGTCAGAAAAATCCACCCTAGGGCTTCATGAGACTGAGACAGACCCTCACTGTGGTATCTCCTCAATGTGGGGTTCTTCCCCTGGGCAGGCTTACAACCATACCCCTCTCACAAAACCCCGTCATTCATTCCTATTATGCACCTTTCCTCTCGCTTCTGCCAAACTCACATTCCTCTCTCCTTCAGGCATTTCTTTACCGGATCAATCCAGCCGGTCAATTCACGGCACATTCATTATTATATATCCTCCTAACTAACCGATTATCATATATCCTTTCCATATGACCAAACCATCTCAAATGTATTCTCGTTTATTCTCTCATTTACGCATCTCTTTACACCACACAACTCCTTAATGTGTTCATTCTTCATTTTATCATTTCTTCTCACACCTAACACGCCCCTAAGATTGTCCATCTGAACACATGATTGATATATATATATATATATATATATATATATATATATATATATATTATATATATATTATATTTATATATATATATCATTATATTAATTATATATATATATAATTAGAGATGTATGCGACATCCGGCAATCCGCCATCCGCAGACATCCACAAACCCATATCTCTTGGGACAAACAAATCCGCACAACAGAATCCGCATCCGCATCCGCACTTTTTGTCATGAGGATGCGGACTGTGTATATTATATATATATATTATATATATATATTAATTATTTATATATATAATATAATATATATATATATATTAATATAATATATATATAATATAATAATATATATAATATTATTTGCAGTTTCCATTACTTCAATAAACTTTTTTCTTTACATTTAATTTTTTTTTTGTTATTTGTTTGTAATGAAAAGCTGATTTTTTTCTATTTTTAAAATTTATATAAATAATTAAATAATTATGTGTGTTGGCCAGTTTGCTCGAGTAACCAATTCATTAGCTCAGCTGGTCTCATTTACGATAAGAAGCGTATGCGACTTCTGGGCTGAGAAAAAA
Source organism: Trachelipus rathkii (assembly GCA_015478945.1). NCBI lineage: Eukaryota > Metazoa > Arthropoda > Malacostraca > Isopoda > Trachelipodidae > Trachelipus > Trachelipus rathkii. The sequence goes on along the minus strand of JABUQX010027525.1, from coordinate 47,810 downwards.
AAAAAACCCTCTCTCTCTCTCTCACTCTCTCCCTTATTTGAGTCATATAGAAATTATGACTCTCACTCATAATTTTGTGTAAGCCTCGACACTCGCCGCTTCGCCGCTTGGAGCAACGGTGTGTGTGTAAGTCAAGTTGGTCTTCTCCGCGTCTCGCACTTTCAAACTTCATTTGGCCACCTTTTACTCTCACCACCAATTTCAATACGTCACAAACAAAATTCAACAAATTTTACATAGCCACACAAGGCCGCTCTTGAATAATGATAGTGACCCTTTCAAGTTGCTTCTCCTTTAACCGATCAAGAGTTGATTACGTTTACTTAGAACGTTTTTGCTACCTAAATGCTGTTTAAATAGTGAAGTATTACGCTTGCTGGGCCTCTTGTGATACCTGAAATTTCAATGTTTTAAAGTTATATATTGTATGAACTTTAAGATGTGTTTTAGATTTTATATGTTATTTAATGTAATGTGAGCTCACATTGTCCGCTGGTCTATGGTTCTGTTTACCGATGATCCGTTTATTTTATAGCTTTTAGATTACGCATAATCCTTTGTTATAAAGTTCATATCTAAGATCTGTATTGATTACTTGATTTTGATTGTCTAAGTGTCTTTTACAACTCAAATCTTATTAATGATTTGTTCTATTATTATTTTATATAACATTTTCAGCCTGATTTGATGAAATGTTTTTTTTTCCCGAAACGTCTCTAATTTAATAAAGTTCTCCATGTCAAAGGCCCTGGTGCTACCTTTTTTCTCCTTATATATATATATATATATCTCACTATATATAATATATATATATATATGTATATATATATATATATATATATATATATTATATATTATACTTATATTATATATATATATAGGTTGCTGTGAAAAAGACGGTTTTTTTTGAATTTTTGTCTTTTTTTTTTGAAAAGAAAACTTTTTTAAAACACAAATGTTTTTTTTGTTTTATTCTTAAGGGTGAATGGTACGTATATTTAAAGTTGTTATAAATTATACAGTAGTACCATTACCCCTTCTAGGCCTAAATATTGACTATTATATATGCGTGAATATATGAACTATATATATAATATTATATATATATTATATTAATACACCCTATACAATATATATATATATATATTATATATATATATATATATATATATATATTATATATATATATATATATATTATATATTATATATATATAGTTATAATATTTTATATATATGATCAAAAAAGGATGGTATAACAGTGGTTTTGGGGGTGTTGGGAGAAAATGAGTATGGTAGGAAGGTGATTTGATTTCTATGAGGAGAAGGTATGTGTGTAAGTAAAACTTTCTTTCAAAACACTAAGATTATCAATAAGTATACTAGAGGTGTTGTAGGTAGAGATGGTATCGAAGTTGAAAGATATGATTGATTTTGTGATTGGTCGAAGAAGGAGATGTTGAAGTATTGAATGGTTGGATGTTAAACAGTGGTAGGGTTTACTGGAATCGCGCATTATCGGTTATTATGTTGTTCTACGCTAAAATTAACGTAGTCGGGGACTTGGTACTGGAGAGGAGGTTGATACGAAAGGAACGTGGTAAAAGTTAAAGAGGAGAAGTTTAGTGAACAAAGTAATAAGGTTAAGTATGTAAGAACTCGCAAGTAAATTCAGATTGAATGTGAACAAGTTGAAACGAATAAATCTGGAAAAGCAAATGAAGGAAGCATTGTTAGCAGTGCAAAAACAGAAGTATGTGGGTGTGCTAAAAGTAGCACTCAAGAATGATAACAGTGAGGTGGTGGAATGAGCAGGTTGATGAAGCAGTTTAAAAGTAAAAAAGAAGAGTGGGTTGAATGTACTGAAAGCAAATTGATGAAGTTTCAAAAGAATGATGCTTGAATAACTATAGGAGGAAAAAAGGAATGACTAAAAGTGCATTACGTAAGAGAAAAGAAGACGGTAACATGAACAGTTTGGAAAGGAGGATGAATGGAGGACATCAAGAAAATAGGAAGCTTTTATGGAAGGAAGCGCGAAAGGTTAAGAATAGATAAGGGGGAACTGCTCAGAATAATGATTAGGGATGGTGTTTTTGTACTGATGAAATGGATGTGAGGTGAGTGTGAAAGAACACTTGAAAATCTGTATTAAATTGCAGAATGAAGAGGTGATAATGGACTGTGTGTGGTTTGATTGGTTGACAAGAAGGGAATTGGTATTTGGGAGATGAGTTATTAGCAAAGAGGAGAGGTAATGGTTAGAGTAGAGAAAGTTGAAGAATGGTAAATCTGAGGTATAGATGAAATTATTACTGCTGAAATGATCAAGAACAGAGCAAGATGGTGATGATTGGATCTTGAAGCTTGTGTGACAAAGCGTTTAGGAGGATATAGTTCCAAGAGATTGGAGGAGAGCCAGTATCAGTAAATAGTACCATTCAGTATAAGGGTAAGGGAGATAAAAGGGAACTGTAGAAATTATAGGTATAATTATTAAGTTTATTGAGTGTTGTAGGAAGATATATGATGGTGTTTTGATCGAAAGGATTGCGCCGAGTGACTGAAGGACTGATTGGGTGAAAAACAAGGTGCGTTTAGGAGTAGTAGAGGAAGTGATGTGCGATCAAATCTTTACATTGAAGCAAATGATAGAGAAAACTAGAGAGAGAAGAAGAATAAAATTGTATTTAGGTTTATGATTGCAACAGGGAGTATAGGGTAATAGGGAGGGTCGTATGGAGGTGTTAGTGACTATATAGTGTCGGTGATGGCTTCTGATGAATCAAAAGTAATGTATGACGATAGTTGAGGCGTGGTTGTTAAAAAAATAGAATAGGTCGTCAAAAGTGATTTTTTGGTTTAAGTATTAATAACGGAGTGAGACAGGTTGTGTTATGTCTTCCCTTGGTTACGTTCAATTTGTATATAGGATGGGGTTATGAAGAATTGAAGGTGGGGCTGACAGAAATGGTTGTCAGAATGATGAGATGAGTGGGTTTGGTGCGCCTACCTATTATAGCGATGAATTTGGTTTTTGTGTTTGGCGAATCTGAAGAGTTGCAGAGGATTTGGTGAGAGATTTGGTATTGTGTGTAAAAGGAGGTTTTGAAAGTAAACGTAGATAAGAGTTAAGGTTATGGTTATGAGTGAGGACTCCTCAGTGTGAAGTATTGTTAGATGGTGAGCAGCCTGAACAAGTGTCGTCGGAGTTTAAATATTTGGGTATATGTTGGATGAAGGGAACAGTGATGCAGAGTTTAGTAGAAATTGTGAATGGAGGATGGCTGCGTGCAATTTAAAGGGTTCGCTGATTGTTAAGGGACTAAGGCTTTAGTGCGCTTAGGCGTCTTACATGACGGTAGGTGTTACCTGGTTATGTATAAGTGTAGTGAGGACTATGGTCTTGAATAAGAAGTATAGATCTAAAGCTCAATTGCTGTTCAGGGACAATCTTAGGGGCATGCTAGGTGTGGAAAATTGTAAAATGAGGAATGAACATATGAGTTGTGTGGTTGAAGAAAGGGTAAACGAGAGAATAAATGAAAGTATGTTTAGATGGTTTTGTCATGTGGAAAGGATTTGAATGATAGTCCGGTTTTTAAGCGGATGTATCGTGCGAGTGTGTTGAAAGACGAGCCGGCTGGGAGATCGAAGAAAAGTGGATTGAGGCAGTAAACGAATGTTACTGAAGGACAGAAATGTGAGTTGGCAGAAGCGAGAAGAAAGGTGCCCATAAATTAAAAAGGAAAGGGGGAAAGGGAAAAAAAATGGGGGCGGGGGGTTTGTTTTGTTTGGGGGGCGCGGTATTGGTTGTGGGCACCTGGTCAGGATGAACCCTTTACACTGAAAGATTTACCATAGTGAGCGTCCGTCGCAGTTCCGTGAACAATAGGGTGGATTTTCTGACTGCGACGAGTCCTTACTAATTAACTGGTAAGAGGGGGGGTAAGCTGGGCTTTCTTTCGACTTTTGTCTATTTTCTTCACTGGCTTGTTGTCTTTTCTGATGTTTGTTTTCGCACCCTTAACCACTCCAGTACTTGGGAGAAAATAGGGTAGATGAAGAATATATATATATTATATATATATATATATATATATATATATTATATATTTTTATTTAAATATTATATATAATATATATAATATTTATCAATATATATGCAATTAAATTATAATTTGACATTTTTCTTTCCTTTTCTAACCCCTTCCTCTTTGCCCAAGATTGGGGGTAGGTTGCTGTTACAAGCATCGCAAAGAAGAAGCAGTAGAAGAAACTGACAAACGGCGACAAAGAAAGCCCAGCTTACCGCCCCCTCTGTTTGTACCATTATATATATTTAATAATATTTGATAATAAGGATATTGGCATTTATATATATTATATATATATATATATATTTATTATTATTATAATATATAGTATATATATATACTATAGTATATAATAATAAATATTAAGATCATGTGTGGGAATGTAATAATTATATGCCCTAGAGCACTAATAAAAACTTTATTAAGTACTAACTCTACTTTAAATATTGTATACCTCTTTTAACATCTGATTTACTGTATTTAATTTGCTAAATACCCTAAAAAGCTTGATATATATGGAAAAAGAAGTAATTTAAAATAAGCCTAAAAAGAAAACCGATATTTATCGAGCTGATTAACCTCGTGATGCAACGTTTTTTTTTTATAATCCAGACCAAGAACTGCAAATATTAATAGATAAAAATATTTTCTGATATTTCAAAAGTACATACATATATATATAGTATATATATATTTATATATATATATATATATATATATATATAATATATTATAATATCAGTACTGGCACATTTATTATGGATTTAGTGAATAATTGCTATTTTGAATAAAAACCTATATGAGAATTATGGAGTTTCAACTTCTTTGACTTTATTTTAATACACAGGATATATAAAATATTTTACTCATTTATTTACCAAACTTCAAAATATTGTGTGGCAGTATCTGGCAACAATGACTGGCAACAATGACAGATTTGGTGAATTTTTCAGTGTTTATTATATTTTCACATTACAGGCTGTTCTCTACTTTCACGGGAGTTGTTGTAGTTAGTGATGTTTACACCTTTTAATATTTCTTATAATTAGTATATTTACTAGTGTTTATTGTATTATTTTTAATAATAATACCATTATTTCAGTTATTTTGACTAGTTTATAAAATTGATCAAATATGGGTAAAGTTAGTGATTTAGGTCCACGGAAAGGTCGGACAGATTAATGTGATATTGCAAGTGAGCAACTTAAAACAGA
>JABUQX010027525.1:30000-37500 GCA_015478945.1 Trachelipus rathkii | reverse complement strand
ATATAGTATATATATTATAATATATATATATTATATATAATATATATATATATATACTATAATTATAATAATATATATATATATATATATATTATACGGTATATATAACTATATTATATATATACCGTATATATATATATAATATATATATATATATTATATATATATATATATATATATATATATATATATATATATATATCTATATTACTATATATATATACATATATATATTACTATATATACTAAGTATATATATATTACTATATATCTATAAATACTAATATATATCTTAATTATACCGGTATACGTATATAATATACTATTAGCGTATATATATATATGAGTGTATTAAATATACTATATATATACATTTATACTTATTATATATATATATATACTATATATATTATATATATATCATACTTCATACGTATATACTCTACCTATATTAATATTATAATTAATATATATAATATATATATATACTTATAACTTATATATCTATATTATATATATTATATACGTATATATATATACTATATATATATATATTATAATTCATGCTGAAGATAATAAATTATAAAATTTTAAATTTTTATAAAATCTATGTTGTCCATTTTGCCCACAAAACCCTGTTTTTTTTATAATAAACCCCGGGTGGGCTGGGTTTTTTTGCAACCTGATCAGAGCCTACCACCAACACCCTATATCACTAACACCTGCCATAGAAGCTTCCCTATTACTCATCATACAGAACTCGCTTTGCAAATCATAAAACACGTAATACAATTTATTCTGCTTCCCTCATTTTACAATCATTGTTTCAATGTAAAGATTTGATCCACACATCTCTACCACTCCTAAACGCAATCTTGTTCTTCACAATCAGTCCTTCGGTCACTCGGACGTACTCTTTCGACCAAAAATACCAGCATATATCTTCTTCCCTACAACACTAGATAAACTTATTCCCCTTATAATTTTCTACAAGTTCCCCTTTTCTCTTACCCTTAGTATAAGGGTACTATTACCCCTCTCGCCAATCCTTGAACTTATACCTCTCTATAAAACGCTTCTAATACACAACTTCAAATCCAATCAATCACCCATCTCGCCTCCGGTTTCTTGAATCATTCACCAGTATATTTCATCTGATACTGCAGGACTTTACCATTCTTCAACTTTCTCACCCTACCCATTACCTCCTCCTTACTAATAACCTCATCCCCAATAATTACTTATTCCTTCTTGCACCATCTCAACACCCCAAAATACATTTCACCATTCAACTTTTCCATTACTGTTATATTTGTGCAGATTTTTTGTCAGTGTTCTTCACACACCCCCTCACATCCATCTTCTATCAGTTACAAGAAGCACCATCCCTATTTCTCTATTCTAGCAGAATTATTATATTATATATATATATATATATATATATTATCATATATATATATATATATTAATATATATATATTATATATTATTTATATATTATCATATATATATTATAATATATATATATATATTAATATATATATATCAACACCAAGAGTATCCATGAAGTGTATACTAGAGTTGGTGTAGTAGAGATGGTATTGAAGTTGAAAAGTATGATTGATTTTGTTTGTGAAGAAGAGGATGTTGAAGTATGTGTTGATGTTTAAATCAGTGAAGGGTTTAGGAATGGATTTATCGGTATCATTATGTTGTTCTATGTAAAAAATTTAAGTTTAGTGGGGCTTTGAGGAGAGGAAGGTGAGTACGAAAGGAAGTAGGATAAAATTAGACGTGAGTAAGTTAAGTGGCAAGAACAATGAAGTGATTAAGTACTGTAAGAGCGCTCGCTAGTAAATCCGGTTGAATGTGAACTCAAGTTGCATACGAACAAATTCTGCGGGGCAAGTGAAGGAAAGCAAATTGTTAGTAGTGCAAAGGAAAGTGTGTGATGTGCTAAAGTAGGAAGTAAGAATTAACAGTTTGCGAAATGGTGGGAAGAAGAGGTGATGGAAAGCGGGCTTAAAGGGTATAAAAAAGCAAAGCGTGTTGAATGTACTAAAGCAAATGATGAGGTGTTTCAAAAGAAGATGCTTGGAATTATATAAGGAAAAAAGGAATACTAAGGTGCATACGTAGAGAAAACAAGAGGTAATATGAACAGTTTGGAAGGAGGATGAATGAGGGACATTTACAAGGGAAAGGAAGCTCTTCTGGACGAGAAGCGCGAAAGGTTAAGATGAGAATAAGGGGAATCTGCTTCAGAATAATGAAATAGGGATGGTACTTTCTGATTTGATATGGATGTGAGGAGTGTGGAAAGAACACTTCGAAAATATGCACAATATTAACAGTAATGATGAGGTTTAGTGAATGTATGTGGTTTTGATGGTGCAAGAAGGAAATAGATATTTTGGGATGAGGTTATTAAGCTAAGAGGAGGTAATGGGTCTAGGTGAGAAGTTGAAGGAATTGGTAATCTGCAGGTATAGATGGAATTACTAGTGAAAATGACAAGAGCGAGGCGAGTATCTGATGATTGGATATTGGAAGTGTGTGTAATAAAGCGTATGGAGGTCGTATAGTTGCCAAGGGATTGGAGGAGAAGCTCGTAATAGCTACCCTTAATTAAGGTAAGGAGGAAAAGGGAAAACTGTAGAGAAATTATAGGGGAATCAACAGTTTATTGAAGTGTAGTAGGGGAAGTATATGCTGTATTTTGGTTGAAAAGAGTAAGTCGAGTGACTGAGGGGACTGGATTGGTGAAAGAACAAGGTGCGTTTAGCAGTGGTAGAGGATGTGTGTAGATCAAATTTACACATTGAAACAAATGATTGAGAAAATGAAGGAGAAGAAGAATTAAATATATATTCACCTTTCATCCTCTTTTAGCAGGTAACATACATTCTATGATAGAAGTCTAATAGGGAGACTTTACTGCAGGTGCCTTAGTGATATATGGTGTTGCGGGGTAGGACTCTGAATGGAATCAAAAAGTATGTATGAATCGATAGTGAAGCATATGTTAGAATAAATGGTGTCTCAATGGTGATTGACGTATCTCGCACTCTCACTCACTCGGAGTGAGACAGGCGTTGTGATTATGTGCTCTCTTGGGTTATTCAATTTTATATATGATGGGTTATTGAAGAATTTCGAATCGGTGGGATGGAGGAATCGGTTGTCTACGAATGATGCGAGAATGAGGATGAGCTGGCTAGGTTGCCTTACCTATTATTTGCGGATGATTATTTGGTTCTGTGTTGGCGAATCTGAAGAGATTTGAGAGATTGGTAGAGAGAATTTGGCAGGACACGGGTATGTACAAAGAGCTGGAGTTTGAAAGTATTAAAACGTAGATAAGAGTCTAAGGTTATGGTTTGTGATGACGGACAGTCCTCAGGGTTGAAGTTATGTTATGATGCGGAGCACGGCTGGAGCAAGTGGTCTGATGTTAAATATTTAGTGGTACGGTTGGAATGAGAAGGAGAACGGATGATGCAGAGTGTAGTAGGAAGTTTGTGAATGGCAGGAAGTGGTGGTGGAATTAAATCGTTGGTGAATGTAAAAGGGACTAAGGCTTGAGTGCGCTCTAGAGTCTTACATGAGGGTATGTTGTTACCTGTGTATGTTATGGTAGTTTGAGACTACTGTCTGCAATAGAAGTAATAGATCTAAAGTTCAAAGTGTTCCAGATGGACAATCTTAGGGGCATTGCTATGGTGTGTAGAAGAATTAATAAAATGAGAAATGAACGTATTAGAGAGTTGATGTGGTGTGAAGAAAGGGTATAGAGAGATAAATGAAAGTATGTTGAAATGGTTTGGCACGTGAAAGGAATGACGTGATAGTTCAGGTTGTTAAGCGGAGTATAGTTGGAGAGTGGTTGGAACCGAAGCCGGCTGGGAACCGAAGAAGAATAGTGGATTTGTCGGTGAACGAATGTTCTGAAGGAGAGGAAATGTGAGTTTGGAGAGGCGAGAATTAAAGTGTATGATAGGAGAGAATGGCGGATGTGTGTTTTAACTATGGGCGGCAGGTTGTGGCCACCCTGTGGCTCAAGGATGAACCCTTACCATTGGACGATTTCACCATTAGTTGAGGGTCCTCGCTAGGCCTGTGAAAGGTCCCAGAAGCTTAGGTGGATTTTCTGTTGGATGCGAGCTTTCATTAATTAATGGTACAGGGGGCGGTAAGGCTGGGCTTTCTGTTTCGATATTTGTTCTTCTACTGCTTTTCTTTTCGATGCTTGTAGCGCTCCTTTACTCCCAATCTTGGAAAAATAAGGTTAGGTGAAGAAAGAAGAAGAATATTATATACGTATATATATATATATATATATATATGATATATATATATATATATATATATAGTATTATATATATTATATATATATATATATATATATATATATATATATATATTATATATATTATATATAATTATATATATTTATTATATATATATAGCTATTATATATTATTAATTTTTTTTTGATGGAAAGTTAATTAATATAATCTCCAAAAGCAAGAATTGCTGAGATAAATTTTCGTAACAAAGAGTAAGAGAAAGATAAATTAATGAATGCAGGAGATATATGATCAAATTTTCACAATGGAAGAACAGAATTTCATTTCAACTCAAAAAAATGAACAAAGAAAAATCGTTTATTAAAATAAAAGTTGAAATTTCAGGTTGAAAATCTAAGACAAACTAAGTTGGGCAAAAGTACTTTATTCTTGTCAGCCTCACTTTGTTACATCCGCACCAAGAACTTTGGACTTCAAAAGTTGGGACAAAGAATTCTTACTTCAATCTGAATCGACGTATTTTTTTGAGATCTTTTCTTGGTTTCATTCAACAATGAAGATTATTTTCAAAGTCATAAATTTCTGCAAAAGAGATAATAACAACAATAACAATATAATAATAATAATAATAATAACTTAATAATAATAATACTAATAATTAAATAATAATAATAATATAATAATAATATAGATAAATAATTTAAAAATTTTCTTTCTTTATCCTCTCTTTACTTCGCATGTTAGATGTGTGTAGGGTGCGTAATCATGCACGGAAATTAGATATGTTAAGTCGTTAGACCATGGACGTAAGTCGATTAAAGGAAAGTCACCCCTTACTGACCCCTCAATACTCTTAAGTATGAGCTCGATCTCAGTAAAAAAAATTTGCTATTTATTTAAAAGTTAAATTTGAGTATCCCTCATGGCGTCACAGACCTCGACGATCCGCACTGTATATCTCGTCAATATACGGCTCATCCCCTGTGGGGCACAACCATATCCCCTCACAAAAAACCCCTCCACTTATGAGACTTTATCTCGCCTCTGCCAGAAATATATTCTTTCATTGTCTAGACAAGATTCTTTTATCTGACTCAATCCACTTTCTACTTCAGTCTGCCCAGCACTGTCGATTCCACCGACAATTCACCACGATTACATCTGCTTACAAACTGACCATCATTCATCCTTTCGAGAAATCATGAAACGAACCATCATTAATATCGCTATTGCATATGTCTCTTAATTTACACCTGTTCTTCACCACCACACAAACTCCCTAACACGTTCATTCCTCATTATTATCAATTCTTCTCAACACCCTAGCACGACTAAGATAATCCATCTGAAACAGATTGTATACCTTTGATCTATATTCTTATATCTACACCAAAGTTCACTATTATACCATACAGCTAGCAACAACATACACCTCACGCAAAAATCCTAGCGGCACTCAAGACTTAGTCCTTTGAATCCACCCAAGGGATTTAATTAGGACCAGCAACATTCCTACCCATTCACCAATCTTTTCTATACACTCTTGTATATCGTTCCCTCTCATCCCAACATACTTAGCCTAAAAACTCTGATCCTTTTCCAATTGCTTCACCATCCAAAAAACATGATATTCACACGCAGAGGATCAAGCCTAGTTCATACACCTTAAATTCACATCTCATCTCCATTTACTTTCAAACTCCCTCTACTAATCCTCATAAACTTTCTTCAGATTTGCCAAACAAAACCAAAAGTCTTCAACGTACTATAATATGCAAAGGCACCTCACACTCTCCGTTCCAATTCTCCATCATTCTAAAATCTTCCCCTACCACAAAAACCTTTAATTCTTTTATCACCTTATCCATAAACAAATTAAATAGCCAAGGAGACATAACAGAACCCTGACCTCACCTTCACTAGTAATATTAAAACAACCTTCACTTTCCACGTCAATTATATTCTTATACACGCTTCACTGTCGTCATACATACTGTATTCCTTCAGAAGCCTGCCACCAACACCATACATCACTAACACCTTGCACAGAGCTTTCGCTCTGAATAACCCTTTTCATACGCACTGATGGCAAGACTAAACCTAAATACAATTTGTTCTTCTCTCTCATTTTCTAAATCATGTTTCAATGAAAAGATTTGATCTACACATCCTCTACCACTTCTAAATGCACCTTGCTCTTCGCCAATCAGTCTCTCAGTCACTCGACGCACTCTTTCAACCAAAATACCAGCATATATATTTCACCTACAACACTCAATAAGCTATTTCCCCTATAGTTCCTACAGATCCCCTTATCTCCCTTACCTTATATAAGGGTACTATTACTGATCTTTTCCAATCCTTCGGAACTTTACCCTCCATAATCTACAATCTCGCATCCATTCTTGATCATTTCACCCGTAATTCCATCTATACTGTGGATTTACCAATTTTCATCTTCCTCATTCTTCCTATTACCTAACTACTAATTACCTCATCACCAAAATACCTACAGTATTTCTTTTCATACCACCAAATCCACACACATTCACTATCACCTCTTCATTACCAATGTTATGCAGATTTCCGAAGTTTTACCTCCACACTCTCCTCACATCCATTTCCTCAGTCACGAAAGTTACCATCCTATTCCATTATTTATGAAATTTCCCAACTTACTCTCATCATAACCTCTTGAACTTATTCCAAAAGTTTCCTATTCCCCTGTAATCCCCATTCATCCTCCTTCCAAACTGTTCATTTACCATTTTCCTCCAACATGTGAAACTTTTAGTTTTCCTTATTTTCTCCTAATATGTTTCCACACAGCTCCTTTTTAATACCTCATCAATGGCTTTAAGAATAATCAACCACGCTTCCTTTTTATTTGTAACGGCTTGCATCACCTCTTCATTGCACCACACACTATTAACATTCTTACTTCCTACTTTAGCACATTCACATACTTCTTTTGCACTACTAACAAAGGCTTCTTCATTTGCGTTCATTTCATCTAATTCACATTCAACCAATTTATTTGCAAGTGCTCTCACATAACCATGTTCACTTACCTTCATACTCTTAATTCTTCCTACTTCCGTACTTATCACTTTCCTCTCCATCCATATTGTAGTAATTTAGGATTAGGATTTTTGTTTTGTTTGTCTCATAATTTACCACTTTTTTAATT
>JABUQX010027525.1:17500-25000 GCA_015478945.1 Trachelipus rathkii | reverse complement strand
TCAGAAAATTTACAGTATAAAATAATAATTAAATATAAAATAATTAAATTATAATTAATTAATTAAATATAAAATAATAAAAAAAAGTAAACAATAATAATTATTACTGTATAATAATAATAATAATAATAATAATAATAATAATAATAATAATAATAATAATAATAATAATAATAATATTTATATATATATATATATATATATATATATATATATATATATATATATATATATATATATATATATATATATATATATATATATATATATATATATATATATATATATATATATATATATATATATATGATCACCTGAGAATCTTTCTGATAAAACCAATTATCTTGGTCTATTGGGTCCAATTCTTCCTCCTTTATTTCAATTTCTTGTTTGATGTCCATTTTAATATTATTTTAATAGAAATATATTTCAAATAATTTTAAATCTGTAAAACAAAAATAAAAGATTTCTCTGTCAAATTCCTTTCAAACTAAAGCTGTTTTCTATTTTGTCATTTGTGCTTACAAACAGTAAGAAATTTCAACACATCTTTAGCACTAATTTTGTGTAAAATGGAACACGACAGATTACTCCGTTTACTTTTGAGTTATAGCTGATTTTCTGTCAGTCAGTCGATACATCTATGGCAATTAAATTATTTTTCATAGTCAATTTTTTTAACAATTCTATGGGGTTTTATCATACTTAATTTCTGTTACAAATGCAACATTGCCATATTTTTATTTTATATATATTGTATATATGATGGAGAGGTCCATCCGCAGTTTGAATGGCGCTATTATTATTTATTTATTATGGTTTTTAGTTTAATACAGAAAGAATTTTAATTTAATACCAAAAGAAAAACTGCATGGGTTGCCTGGCATTGCATTAGTCATGAAGCACTAGTTATTATTACCACATAATGCATGTAATTCCCTACCCACTAGCCAACTATGATAGTATTTCACTAGACTCCCTCTTCCACTAGCTTTCATCTTCTGAATTAATCTCCTATAATCTGCAATTAATTCTTCTGACCTTCTATGTCCTATATCATTTGTACCCACATGCACAATCACATCTGAATCAACATTTGTAGAATCAATCTCTCTATCTATCCTATCCATGATATCACTCACTCTGGCACCTGGATAACATTCTCTCAATTGTTTCTTTTTATTCTTATTTTGAAAAGTCCTATCTAGGTATCGTATCATAGAGTCTCCAATTAGCAATGCATCAGTCTTCCCTTTAGAAAACTCAACATTACCATTGGCCCTCTCTGATCCCTCCCCATCTGGAAGACAATCGAACCTATTACTGCAGGTCACAGGCTGACTGACTTTCGAGATCCTTATCTTTAAATGGCTTAATTTTACATTTCGGCAGCACAAAAATAAAAACTAAGTCCAGTCGATATTTTATGGGATTTAGCAATACATTGATATTGTAATATTAAATCGATTAGTTGTAAATCGATTATGTTATAGATATGATAAATTAAAAAAAATCGGATCATTTTTATTGCAAAGCTTATATGCGTCGCATGTGTTAAGTGAGTTGTCAGCGCAAAGTTTAGAAATAAATGTAGGTGATTTGTTTGATATATGCCAAAACGATTGGTGCATGCTAGGTTTTTTAGAACATTTCAACCTAATTTTGCAACAAATGAGATGTGAGAAATGTTTAAAAGAATAATAAGAGTTGGAGAAAAATTTAAATCTGAGTTTCTGCAAGCTATATCGAGACACTATCAATGAATTGTAAGTAAGCTTTTAATATATTATATATATATATATATTATATATATATATATATATATATATATATATATATATTATATATATATATATATATATATATATATATATATATATATTATATTATATAATATATATTATATATATATTTCGGCAGCTACTAAACAGCTATCAGTAAAAGTTATCAGAGCTAGTTTTACGGCACATTGGATCAGTAAAGTTTAGGGCTAATTTTACGGCACAGTGAGTCAACGAGCCCGCCCTAAAATAGGTTATTTACCCTTTTTAGGGGGCTCTCAAGCCGATGGGGGACGAAGGGGCGGGACGTTTCATATCGCCGGAGGGGATGGTCGGGGAAACCACCCGCGATACCGCCCAAAGACCAAAAGAGCGGGGTTCGGAGACATTCCCGAGGGGGGATTAGTCCCGTAGTCCCACCTAGAGGCGCGAGAGACGCCGACTCCTGGACATCGGGGCGGGCTACCCCGTGGGTATTCGTTAGTGATATACCCAAAAAACAATAAATCCCCAAAAATGAGTCTTTTGGGCATTTATTCGCAACAATCTATTCGAACTCTATAAATCTCAACATTTGGGACATTTGATTTACTATATATATATATATATATTATATATATATATATATATATATATATATAATATATTATATATATATATATATATATATATATATATATTATTATAATAATACTATACTTTGTATCGATATTACCAAATATCGATTCCATGTATCGATATAACAAAGTATCGATTTTCGATTTAATCGAACCCATCAAATATCGAAAATGAACTCTAAAAAATTAGTGCTGCCGAAATGTAAAATTTTACCTCTTTAAATTATTATTTCTAATTTCTACAACTCTATATATATATCTGCAGACCTATTATCAACTACTTTATATTTTTCCCTCTCATCTTCCTGCCTAGGTGAATCACTATTCCTATCTACCCCTGTATCCCACTTCCTCTTCGCCTTGACATCCTACTAACTTTTTTTTCTTACCACTTCGTCCCTTTCTCAACTCAAATACAACTTCTTTCAATTCATTCATATTTTCACTCAGTCTTGCAATCTCCTTCCTTAACAACACATTCTCTGCATTCAAAACACAAACAGGGCAGCTATTCACATATTCACCTCTCACAGTCCCACAGTTATCACACAGAGCATACATACTTTAAATTATTATCAACTTTACTAACTTTACCTACTATTTTACCAACTACAGTTTAAATATCACTAAAGCCTAAAAAGAAATAAACTAATATCTTTAAAACAAGTTTAAAAATTAAACAAGCTTATATCTGGCTTAGCCTAGGCCAGGGATATATAAAAATTATAAGGTAGGCCTACTTTAGAGTATGGCTCTGGGAAACTTAATTTAATTTAAAATTATCACAAAACTATATTAAAATAACAATTATTAAAGACTAATTTTATACAGAAAATCTATTTAATAATCCAAATGAACCTCCACACAGAATATAGTAAATCTTTTAACTCTAGCCTATGGCTCTGGGAAATTTAATTTAATTTAAATTATCGCAAAATTAAAATAAGTTATTAAAAACTGTAGTTAAACACAGAAAATCTGTTTAATAAACCAAATAAACCTGCAAACACACAGTATAAAATAAATCTCCTAACTAAGTTGGCCTAGGGATTAGGCCATCAAACTCTGGCCTATTCCAATATTGGGGCCTAGGCTTTGAGTACTCAGCAATTATGGGATGAGAAACAGGTGCTTTAAAAACTACGCTTGAAGCGTTCTTTTTTGGGGACGTGGATGGCTTAGTGGATAAAGCGCCCGGTTACTGTTAACTCAGCAACGCGGAGTTACAGTGTTCGAATCTTGCTGATGAAGAGTAAAATTTTCTGTGACTCATTCATTTAAAATGGGGGCCAGGCCTTTGAGTACTCACTACTCAGCAACTATGGGATGAGAAATTTGCCGAGTTGCTGGCCCGCGGTGACTATGATCCCTTCTGAATTTCACTAACACGGGTAACATACCGAACACCTCATTCCCGCCCTCTCTCGTTCCTCCCGACTACGTTCCTTGCGGGACTGAATAAATCGTGAACCTCGCTCGCCCACAACTCCGCCAACCACGCCTGTTCTCCTTAGGCAAGGGCAACCACCTATAAACAATGTTTCACGTAATTATGAGTGCTGGAATTGGGTTTTCCAAGCCGTTAGTTATAGACGCTTAGCTTGTTTTCTTGCTCGTATAGCCGCTCAGCTGGGCACCCTTGATTAAGGCCCGTTAGAAAGTTTCCAAAACATCAGCACTACACTACTTAAGGCAAATAAGAATCAAAACACACCTTACTATGAATTTAATCACCAACCAATATTCAATAGTTAAAAAAAAACGTACAGGATGAGGGAAAGCACTAATTATATTTAAAGAAGTTAATTAAAATGTAATAAGCAAGGAAGAGGACAAGAGTTCGAGCGATAACCATGCAATGCCCTCACCCAGGGCGCCTTCAATCCCCTCGGTGCAATACTTGCCGCGGTAATGCTGGTTTTCCCAAATAATCGTAACTGCTTGTTAATAAGAGCAAACGGCTCAAATGTCCCAAAGAGACAATCAAGGAACTAATCTGAGAGAAAAGGTTCGAAGGTGACAACATGAGGTTCCCGAACGATCTTCTTAAGAGATATTCCGAACAATCTTCCAAATGGGATTCCCGACACAGTTCTGGAAACGTCCCAGACAAGTTCCTGATTACGTTCCAAAATATGCTCCGCCTGCAAACAAACATATACATACTGGTTAAAACCACTTCTAACCTATTTCCTAATCCTAAAAAACTCATTTTGCTTAATTTTATTCTTACCTAAAACTTGCGTTTTCTTGATAATAGTAATGGGCTCAAAGCCTTTTCCCTCACTTTAGGGTTTACTACAATTTACAATCAGTGCTGTAATTTACATGAAAGGGAGAAAAAATGTAAAGACTAATAAAATAATTGAAAATTTGAATGTATAGGGTCTTACATTTGGTTTTGTTTTTTCGAAGATTTGATGCTCTTTGATAAGTTCTCTTATAAAACCTAAGTAACTCTGCCTGTAAGCTGCAGTTTATTACTCTAATTTAAACTTAGTACATTAGGTAAATTGATTAGTTGAAGGTAAAGAAAACAGAGATAGATTGAAATAGTAGGAAATAGGAAATATACAATTTACCTCCACATCTTTAACATTTCTTATTATTATGAATTTTGATTTTTTAAACACATGCACCAATTAGGATCGTTTATTTATAAGTAATGAACCTTTTTTTTTGTTCTTAGTGAATTCTGGACAATTATACATAATATTGGCAAAGTATAAAATTCACTAAAAGAGTGTGCTAAATATAGGTGGAAGCATATAAGAATTTTTATACCTTACATCTAAATACTAAAATAAAATAGAAGAGATATAAGTGGAAGTATATAATAGTTTTAATTTTTTTTATTTTTTTTTTATTTTTTCAGATTCGTGACGTCACGCGAAATATAATTTGTAAACAAACTTTTTTAAGTTCGATATAGCATTATTTTTGAAGTGATTTATTCAATCCATGTAATTCAAAATCTTAAAATAGGGCCTATAGTCTATGACACAATGAAACAACAACACTAAAGAGTGTTACGGACTTACGGTTACAATGCCAATAGTTTGTTGAAAATTGAAAAAAAAGAATAAAAAATCATAAATATAATATTATATATAATATATATACTATTATATATATATATATATATATATTAAATTTTGTATACTATATAAATTAATTTTTAATACAAATTTATAAAAAAATATTAATTATATACATATATATTATATATTATATATATATATTATATATATATATATAATATATATAATATATATATATTATATATATATATTAAATATATATTATATATATATATTATATATATCTATATATATAGGTGTGTGTTACGGTTATTTCCTGGGTGATGGCGTCACCGCTAAGCGCGACATCGCCATGATGTCGCCCCCAACTTTTAATGACATCGTATTTGATGTTACCAGGAAGGCTGCGGATGAGTTCAATTATTATCAGACGCGCGAGCGCTGCAAGTATGGTTAAATAACGATGGAAAGAGAAGGGGTATAGTATCATTCCCGCCACGGCCAGTGGTGGTGGTTTGCATAACTCTATCCTGATAAAAGCAAATTGTGCGAAGACCGTTGGAATATATACGATATAGGAAAAGCTGATAATAATGTATCGACGTCGAAATTATGCGAGGAGCATCAGTATCTGGAAAGGTTGAAGATATCGCTCGTAGACGACGCGGAGGAGCTCTTACCAGCGCAATCGCAGAAGGATTTTCAGCCGGTTCACGAAGTCAGCTCATCACAGTGTTGTTTTCACCACTGAACATACTAAAACCTTTTCTAAGAGTACGTTATTTACAGCTGATTTGTGTTTGTATAATTTAAGTGAAGCTGAAAAGAAATTTTTATAATTATATAAGTGGTATAATGTTAAGTATATTATTATCGAGGGTATTTCTTTAACTACTTTATTGGAGAATAAAAAATCACTGTCTCCATATTTTAAGTCATGCTTTAATTCTGATCAATTTGTAACTTATGGTATTGATGCCATTCAATCTAAGGGTTCTTCTAGAACTCATTTACCTTTAACCCATTTCAGACGTGTATTAAAATGTAAGCCAAAAATAGGTGTTATGGCTGATAAAGATATTCAAATTGTTGTAGCTAGTAATTCTAAGTTATTTTCTACTGAAACCTTAAATGTATCTTATGGTAAGTTTGAAATAGGATCCTTTTTTGAGAGTAAAGAGGCCTCTCAAGCTCAGGATGCTGTATATGCTATTAATGTTAAGTATTGTAATGATTTATATGGTCATAATGTTGCTATGGTTCATTATCATTTAAAAACACCTACAAAAACTGAGTAGTTTTATAAATAGTATTAACTTTGTATTATTTATTTTTTATGTATCTTATCGTAATAAAGGAAAAAAAAAACATGATAGAAGCACTGTTTGTCGTAGATGTATATTAATTCATTACGAAATTTAGTGTTTCCATTGCTGTTTTTTACATTCATAGAATGAAAAAAAAGAAGGCGCTCAAATGTATCCACAAATAACATGCAAGTAGTGGGTGTGGTGGGTGGGTCCTCACATAAACTAACGTAATCTAATAACCAATAAATAAATAAATAAATACTTTAAAAAAATAATTGCACAATACGTTCTCAGTAAATTGCACCAATTGCTGACAACTGAACAACAACAATAATAAAATAATAAAAAAATAACAATTTCTAAGCACACACGTTAATGTCAACATTTTCGTAGAAAGAAAAAAGTAGATAATAATAATAATAATAATAATAATAATAATAATAATAATAATAATAATAATAATAATAATAATAATAATAATAATAATAATAATAATAATAATAATAATAATAATAATAATAATAATAATAATAATAATAATAAAAACTCATTTGCATCAACCGGGACAGAAAACCGCGGTGCAGGGAGACTTTTCTCGGGAACCCCGACTCTCCGGCTCTTCTCCCCTCTCTCTCCCCCTCCCAAATCTGTCCCCGAAAAGTCCTCTCCGCCAATGATCCGCCTTCGTCACGCCACCCTCCATCGCCGGAGCGTAATGTCCATGACGAAACTGGTGCAGCTAGGTACGTCC
>JABUQX010027525.1:5000-7500 GCA_015478945.1 Trachelipus rathkii | reverse complement strand
TTTCTCTCCCCTCTACAAAATTTCCATCAATATTCATCAAATTTACATTTTTTATATTATTGATTCACGTGATAAACTCTCACATTCGATTTCATTGCGATTGACACCTTTTATCATTTGTAATATGAACTCCATCAACTATAAGCGATCAAAAGTGAGGTAGTGGTTCAGTCATAAGCACTCAAAACCATATCTCTTATTTCACCCTGTAATGCTATTAGATCTATTTACAAATCAATTAAATTCCTTTACGTCCTTTCTCATGCCTTCCTAAGATTATGTCATACAACATAATTCTTCAAATTTCCTTCCCGATTCTCCGGTCCCCTTACCTTTACCTAATACTGAACTCTTCTTTGAAATCTAATTCAAACTTTACTTTAGACAATTCCAGTTATTCTGATGATGTTCCTCTTCATCTACCTCCTCCAACTCTTAAATGTGATTGCCGAACATTGATGTCTTTCGAAGATGTTTATCTTTGCTCTTTTCGAAATTTGTTAAGTTTTATGGTTCTGATGGTATAGGTTACGTTTTACTCCTGGTCCTTGATTAATTTTCACTGCACTTAAAATCTTTTGAAGATTCTTCAAGGTCGATGTGTAAAAAGGATAAATGGGGGAAGTGCCTTGTGTTCATCTATAAAGAACATCGAGAAGATTTTAGGAATCTTTACTTCACATTTGTGTTTAAATATAAGTTTACATCGAGCTTTTATCATTCTTGCGAGATTTACTGTCTCATTAAGATGTGAAAATCTTCCCGATTCCATTTTTCCTAACATTGTGTGGATTTTGTTACGTTCTAGCTATTCAACAGTTTTATGAATATCAAATTAGTTTTTTTGCAAGATACGAATCTAGTTGCAACATCTGAATATCATCGGCTTGAATTATTTTCTGAATAAATTTTGGTTTGTAGTAAATTTGTAGTATTTTGACATTGGCAATTTTTAAGTTAATTTGGAACATGTGTACTACAATCTTTAGAACAACATTATAGCACTCTGAATATCTTTAATTTTGGAATTTTAGTTACAAGTATTGAGGTTTCGTTTTAAACTTTGATTTTCATTCAAGAATTTATTTTAAAAGGCTTTGAAGTCTCATTGCCTCATTCGATTTTGCTTAAATTTAATAATTTGAAACAATTTTCCTCAGAATTTATTTCACTTAAATTTTACGGTTTAATTAAGGTATCTAATTTAATAAAAAATTTCATACTTTTTTCAATTCGTGACTGGTGTTAATTAATTAGACTTGTAACTTTTAGTATAAGCCCCAAAGGAAATATTCTGCTTTTAAAATTATAAATTATTTACTCCTTTCTATGAATTATTATTTGGATTTACATTACAATTATTAAAATGTTTTTTTGATTTAAACTTACGAATTATTTAATGTTTCTTGAACGAAACTTTTCGATTGTGACTCGCAAATTCTTTGATTTTTCGACAATATTTTTATTAAGATTTTAAGTAAATTAATCCATTAGTAAAGAAATGAAAAATCTTGCTACAAAAAGAATGATTTATTTATGAAAGAATTAATGCATCGTAAAAGGAACTTGCATTGGAACATTTTGTTCTTTAAAAGTTAGACTTTAGTTTGATGCAAATACAAATTTTATTAATACACGCTCAACTCGACTACTTTCTTATTAATATTAGAGTTGCTAATAATATTAAAATTACTTTTTATTATTATTTTCCATTTATTAATAACCCTCTACAGAAACCTCTTGATATATTCTTCCCCTCTACAAATGTTTAATAGTTCTTTCTGCCATGAATGAGGAAAACTATTAATAAGCTTTCCGGTAATCAATTCTTCTTGTTGATGCTGCGCCATTTTTGCTCTTCACTAATTAATGATTAATTTTTATTTATTTTTTATTTCTTTGCTCTTGAAATACTTACATACGCACCTACTGAATCAAATCTTTTTTTCATCCCCTTCCACCATTACTTCATAGATGCAACTCGCTGTTATTTGGGGGTTGTATCTCGATGCTTAAGCAAGTGCCAGTTTTAAGGTTCCTTTCTGATTACATTCAAAGCTGCACTCAGCGAATTTAAATAATTTATAATTTTCTCACGTGATTAAGCATGTGTATTCTCATGTCATTCTTCTGATTACATTCATAGTTACACTCAGAATATTTAAATAACTTTGTATCTCGATGAGTAAGCATGTGTGACTTTTTAAGTCTCCTTTTCGATTAGACTCATAGCTGCACTCAGAACATTTAAAAAACTTTGTATCTCGATGCTTAAGGATGTGCTGTTTTAAGTTCTCCTTTCCGATTAGACTCATAGCTGCACTCAACATTTAATGATATTTTTACCTTTCGTACTTCAGCAATGTGTATTGTTTTTAGGCTACTTTTGAATTTACATTCATAGCTGCACTCAGAAACATTTAAATAACTTTCATCTCGTGAGTAAGTCATGTGCTTTTTTTAATGAAACTTCCTTTCGCATTACACTCATAGCCACACT
>JABUQX010027525.1:0-2500 GCA_015478945.1 Trachelipus rathkii | reverse complement strand
GTATTTAGAAAGGGCAAATTTGATTTGCTCGCTGTGACTGAAACAAAGATGAAAGGAAACGGTGAAAATTGAGTGGTGTGGTGTGAAATGTGGGTGTGTTGCTGTGGGAAGGAATGAGAGGGGGATAGACGGATTTGCAATTCTAATGAGTGAGTTGTGGTAGAGAGCTATGGTATGTTTTGTGTGTGTGAGTATAAGATGAGTGTGAGTACTAGAATTCTAAGTTTGAAAAGGTCAAATTTGTGTGGTTGCGACAAATTATCCATCTGAGGGTAATGTTGAAAAGAAGTACGATTTTCTGGGATATTATGAATGATGTTTTTTGGATGGGGGGAATAGGAGGTTCAGTTCATTTGCCACATATCTGCCCATTCAGGATTTTTTTTTACAGTTGTCCACCACCACTCACGGGCAGAGCCTTCTTCAAGGAGGGGGTGTATACTCTCAAAAGTTCAATCCTCTAGCGCAATAACGCACATGAGCACGAGACTGCAGCTTTAAATGAGGGGATTAAATTCAGTAATGGAACATACGCCCCAACTGTCGCCTCCACAGAATCCTATTTTTTGGCAAAGATAGGTAAGCACATAAGCAAACTAGCCCGGAGTTAACAATGTCAACACAATACTCGTGCGCAGATTTAGCACCTATTTGTGCTACGCAGGCGTCGTAAAGGTGGTGGTACGCGAGTGATAAGTTCCTCGGAGCACTTTGCTGCCTGCGGTACCTTATATGAATAGAGATAACACCAACACGCCTCGCAAAGATGAGGGTCAAGTGACTGTGATAAGTACAGAAACAGTTTTATAGAGCTTTTTGCCGTGACTCGACCCTGTCCTAATAAGCCGGGTGCAACCAGAGCCCCCCCCCCCCAAGATATGAGAGCAGTACTCCATACAAGGGCGGATGAGACCTTCTGTATTGCGGAGCAACTGTAGATAAGGAGGACAAGTCTCATCCAGTCCAAACATTAAACTTCCAGTTCTTTGAGGCCGCCCTATTGTTTATGTTGTGATGTGAGGTTTCCCAAGACATTTTTTATGTTGATGTTAAGGCCACGGCTATTTCTTTTGTTGTATTATCAAAGGCGACATCAGCGACGAAAGAGACAGGAAATTTATTGAGAGGTATATTTGAGAAGGAGATTGTAAAAGTTGGGTTTTTAAAGAATTGAATTTGCCAAAGTTATTTCTATCCATTCAGCGAGCAATACAAATCGGAAAACAATTAAGACGAGAGGCAAGTTCCTTAGAAAGTAAAGAAGTGGGAGTAGAATTGATATGAGTTAAGAATGAAGGTCGAGTGCATCCGAATCCGAGTGGTAGAGTAGATGGGCAGGTGTAGAAGATCATTAATGAAAAGCAGGAATAAGTAGGAGATAAGACAAGAACCCTGAGGGACATCACTATTGACAGAAAAGAAGAAGAGGTCGCCCCTATCAACAACAGCCGATATTGGCGATTTGAAAGAAAGCTATGCATAAGTAAACAAAGAAGGAGGAAACCCAAAGAGTGGGAGCTTGGAGAGCAGTGACGCGTTCCATCATACTCGGTCAAAATGCTTTGGATATGTCAAGCGCCCACACGCAAGTCTCCCCGTAGGTTCCTAAGAGCGATAAACCATAAATCGGTTTGATAGGAATGTATATCTCGCCAGTAGACTTAGTGCAACGAGAGCCGTACGTGCGATCGGAGTGAGTTTTCCAGATGAGCTAAGAAGTGAGTTGAGAAGGGTTTCAGATATCTTAGAGTTAGAATACAAGTGAGGCTACAATGGGTGGCTGATAAGTTAGAATGGATCAGAGCGGCCTTAACTTTTTCCGGAAATAGTTGGACATGTGAGAGCTTCCATACACTTGGAGGAGGGAAGACGTGCTAGTATTTGAGACATAGAAGATATAGTTGAGGCGAGCGGTGCGAACAGAGATTAGACTTTTAGTTGGATGAATTAGCAAACACAATGTCAGATCGAATAAGGCGAGGAAGGCAGATTTACAGAAGCTTCTAGAGATGAAAGTTTGTCAGTAGGAGATATCGACCCAAGGAGGTTCAGCGCACTTTCATTTGATTGAATAGCCAAGCTTTGTTCGTCTGAACGAGTATCCCCTGAACGGATTTCTAGCCGAATGAAAATTAGCGAGAGTGGATAGGAGAACGAAGATTTTTTTCCACACTCGATACGGCACTGTTCTAAGCCTGTAATGGCCAGAGATATAACACTATCGAACCATGGATTACTGAGGAAAAGAAAGATTTAGTTTTTAGAAGGAATGAATGAGGGAAGAAAATTTTATTCTGAAAAGGAATGACCTGCTCATTCCATCAACGAAGTTACATTGCTCCTCTTATCTTTTAACCTCTATATATCCATCCATCATTTAACTCCTTATTGAGGTAGCCAATTGTGCTATTCATCTGCACTTGGAAACCTTATACATTTAGAGTCCCTTGGTCCTAAATATTTTATCATGTATAGGAACAGCCACTTGACTAAGAAATCG
>JABUQX010027524.1:0-34957 GCA_015478945.1 Trachelipus rathkii | reverse complement strand
GCAAAATTTTCACATTTAAAGAATTCTTAATATAGCCCTCAAATTCTATATCTAACTGTTATGTATGGATATTATATTTTGTTATCCTTATATATAAACATTTGTTAATATATTAACGTTTGTTAAATTTATGTTGTCCATTATTATATCTTATTTATTTATATAATTATTTTATTATATTTTATTTTTATTAATTTTTTATTATATAATAATTGTTTATTATTGAACTTTTATTCTTTAAAGTATATTAGAAATGTGCTAAAGCCTTATTTTATATTTCTTAATAATATTAATGTATGTTAAGAATTTAGATAAACGGTTGTGTCAGGTATGAACTTGTTCTTTCATTACTTAAACAAAGCCTGATACATAAATCCTCGACAATCAATACGGGTATTTAGATATAAGGATTTACTCGATCCTTAAAGATTAACATTCCTTCTTCTGATCTAAGATCTTACCGATCGATGTGCAGTTGAACTTATTTATTAATATTCTTTGATTCCGATTGTCTATATGACTTCCTCTGACTTGGTATGGTGATGCTGTGATACAAAGAGCTATCCTAAAAATTTGCCCAAGCAGTCTAAGTTTTGCATATTTTTACGCGGTCATTGAATCTAATTTGGATAGCTGAGGTGTTGGCTAAATGCCGGAGGTTACAAAGAGGTTATCCTTTAGGAATTAAGTAGTCTATTGTCAACCTTTTACAGGGGCAGAAGAGTCAGTTTTCGTATTCATGTAACCGAGTGCGGGTTGTTGTAGTTTCTCATTAGAGTTCCAAAAAAACGAAAGTATCAACAAAATAACATTGTTGATTGGCTTACATGGGAAATAAGATTTTTGATCGTTTAAGTAGTCTCTGTTATCGCTACAATTAATAAAAGCAGGAATTAATCCAATCTTTAACTTATAAAACTATTAGTTTGACTATTCAGGATTAATTATTTTAATTATTAAATTTCTGTAAGCTGATATAATTTATAGTCTTTATATATTTATTTTTATATATTAATTCAAAATTTATAAATATCTGAAATGAGGTTTATTATATTTTAAATAAAAATTAATAGAATATAGATGAATCTTGAATTGCAGCTCAAGCTTTCTATTGTTATATTTTGCTAATTTATTGAACCTGTTTCTTCTTACTTGATTCGGCTAGATGATTCTGTAAGCACCGTTATCATAACAAAATCGTATGGATGTTGGATGTGCAGGAGGTGCTAGGGGCTGACTTATATTTTCTGATTTTTGTCTTTAGGTATATATTGTATATTTTTAAATTTATAATTTTAGAACACAGATAAAGATGTTATAATACATTAATTAACAAAGTATACAGTTTAAAAATCATTTTTGCTATTTAAAAGTTAATTTATGCTATAGAAGTTTTAAGATTTGAATTTTTTAGTTATTTTGACCAAAATTCATTAAATGTAGTTAATTTAAAACTAAATGTTTAATTTATCGTTTTATTGTAGTGGTGGGTTTGTGTGGTGATGTAAGTGAGGTGCGTGTTGTGGTGGTAAGTGTGCTGTGTGTGTGTGTGTGTGCGGTGTGACGCGGTTGTAATAACGTGTAGTAATGTCTATGGGTTAATGTGTGTCATATTGTGAATGTTTTTTGTGTCATAGTGATGATATTGTGGTATAGTGTCATAGTGATTAGTTTGTTGGATGTTTTCAATAGGACTCACATAAATAACACTAAGTAAAATATACTTAAGTAAATATAGTAGAGATAAATATATTAAATAAAGAATAAGAATAAAATAAAGCTTTCTAAACAAAAAAAACAACTATATTTAATTATAATGATAGTTAAAACATGTTAAAGAACTGAAAAACCTTTTCAGAGAAAGTAAACAGTAAAGAGAGTTAGAGCAGTAAAGCAGTTCTTAAACAAAGCATTAATTACGTTAGGAAAATTTTGACAATATTGATTTATGATTTATTACTGATGAGTATATTATTGAGTTTTTAAGAGCAGTAAACTATGGTTAAAGCTCCGTAAACGAATGTAGCCGTAAAGCCGTATAAGCTACATAGCTCCGTATGTTGGTTTAGTCAAACTTGTTTATTATGATTCTGCTTAAGCTAGTAATTATAATTTGAGCTTACCAGTAAATCTATGAGTTAAGCGTATTGAGTTAATAGCTAATTTACTGAGTTTAAGCTGTAAGCATGATATTAAAAAGTTACTGATACCCGTTGTGTAGGTAATTCTATTGATTTACCTGTTGTTATTGCTTTAGGTTTTGAGCTACTGTTTTTAATAATACGATTACATATTGTTGGTAATAATGATTTTATTATCAGACACTTAATTTTTTTTTTCTTCCTTAATCAATTTTTAAATTATATTAAAAATTATTAAAGTAAAAGTATTAGTAAAAAATATGTGATATGGTCTATGTTATATAGTCATTGCTAATGAGTTAAGTTTAGGTTGGAATGTTTTTAGTAAATGTTCTAAGTTGAAAAATAAATGTCAATATTCAGAGATTATTGGAAAGAATTCTTTGAATGTAAAGTATTGAGACTATGGTCTGAGTTAGTGGTATTTATTTTTCATTATCATTGCTGCAGTAATATTGGCTTGCTGAGGTGCATCCGGCTGGCGGCAGGGACGGGATTATTGCGCGCGGGCGCATGCGGCGCTTGAGGAAACTACGCGTAAATATTGACGTCTGGGGTCACGCGGCGAGGCCGGAATTGTGGTTAACTCGGCGGGAACTGGGGCGCATGCTCGCTTGCCAGCGCCGGTCGATCTGCTGAGCGGTTGGGCGTTTTTTTTTCGGGTAGCAGATGAGTATCCAATATGAATCATCAATATAGGTAGGTTTCAAGTTGTTTCATAACAGAGTCATCAGCTGATTTGTGGTAAAAAATTGAGATTCCTCCAAATTGGCATCAAAGTTGAGCATCAAAGAGTATGGATGCATTCATATCGGCTTTGGACTTAAGTTTATTGTTTGTTGTGCATCGGTGTGGTGCTAAGTTGTTATATGGGTAGTGTAGTGTATTTGGCGGTATTAGATGTTATAGTGTGTTGACCTGTGCAGTGTGTGTGTAGTTCGTATGGGTAGTGTAAGTGTTTATGGCGGTTGTAACTGATTGTTGTTCTAATATACTATGTACGACAGATCTAGTTTGATATTAATTACGTGATTCCTGCATTACTTATAACTGGGTAGACCCTTTAGGTTTCTAGCTCGGGGGCTAGAAAGTTGAAAGACTCATGCAGTTATGTGCCCCATTGGTATTGGCTTCCATTGGATGTACCTTAGGCCTCTTGCACTCATTGCACTCATATTCATACTCTCCTCCTGATATACCGGACTCACTTATATAGTATATTAAATAGACATCACTAGATTTTTCCGTGATTGGAACCATCCAGCATCATATTTAAAGTGTGGTTCAAATTGGGACCTGATTGTATATGCAGTTCCAGACGAATATTCCTTGTAACAGTTAATGTATCATTATCGCGCGATCCTTAAGAGAACCAAAAATTACTCGTCCAACTGGGTCCAGATTCTTTAGCGCAGGTTATTCTGGCAGCAGACTGTGCTACGGCTTAACTTTGATTGGCTTTCATTCAAGGTAAACAATCAAAAAATAGAGATAAGGAACAAGCTCTTCTCAAATTATAATGAACATTAAATAAAAAGAGCTCAAAATTTACCGTGGGTCCTAACTGAGAAAAGCATCAGTCGGCATCTCACATAATTTTCATCCTTAGTTCGTAATAATGCTAAGCGCTAAAGACTATGTGTCAGTGGAATATGAAATGATATTCCTCTAAGGCGTCAAGTTATGAACAAGAAACCAAAATTAAGTATGAGGGAATGGAATTTCAGATGATTAACGATATGGAAATTAAAGGTATAGAATTTATATTTCAGAAAAAAATATAAATAGTAACTAAAGTTTTGTAATTACAATGATGGCAAAAGCTTTCCTTATAAATAGGTTTAATAAATCATCAGTAAAACATATAAGGTAATTGAAACTAATTCTATTTAGGCATACAGAATATTTCTGAACGAGAAGCACATTTTCTAAAAATACGATTGAAGAGATATTATCTTCTCAACCTGAAAAAAGTTCAAGAGAAAGACCTTTAGAACAAGGAAGTCTTAAGACTATGAGCTATAGATTGAGTTACCAGTAGGAGAATAAATAGTGGATTATAGTGAATAAAAATAGTGTAATAGTAAAATATAAATCAAAGTTGTTTATAAACTTTGCAGGAATATTTTTAATGCATATATTTCCTAGCAAACTGTTCCAAATAATAAGGAATTCAGAATTACTGAGTATACTCGCCTTCACTATTAGTATTAGATGAGAACAACCACTTAATGTGGTGTGTTTTGAAGTTTTCTAAATAAACCCTCACCATTTGGGTGCGAAGAGATAACACAATTGGCCTAACAAATCTAAGATCATCTCTTTTACCTGCTCTCTAACGTAATTACTTACACCTCATATATCCTATTTATCCAAATATATTAATGAAGGACATATGGATCATGAAAAATATTTTAGTAAAATGTTTATTTGTACATGAGGTATACTATGATTGTGTAGAGTCTAAGTTAGGTCAGGTATTGTTATGTTAACAATAATTTATTGGTTTAAGGTTTTTTTTTTTAAACTATGTTAGTCAGACAGGCATTGATAGATATTGTAAGTTTGGTAAAGTTGAGCTTTGTTGGGTAATACAGTTTGTTAGGTTAAACATGTAACTTTTGAGGGGTTATACTGAACTTAGGTTAAATGATGATAGTACGTTAGAGTCTGCAATATTTTGTTAACTGTAATTGATAGGTTAAATCAATTGACAAGTTGAAATGTATAAGTGATTCTAGTTTGACATTTGTTATTAAGTAAGGTATGTTAGATTGCTTTTTGATAAGTAATATTACTAAAACTACCTTTGTTAGTTGGGGAAGTTTGTTCATGCTAATATTTATTCCTAGTTCAGTAGGTTAGATTCGTTAGGTTATGCTAGTTCTTGCTAGGTTATGTTAAGTTTTGTAATCTTATGTTATGTTTTGATAGATATTGCTACTATAATATCCAGTGATTTGCTAGAAAATAGTTGGGTCGCTCTTGATGAGTAGGGTACTTTGTTAATATTGTCATTTATTTGTAATTCAGATTGTTAGATACTAAAAGGTTATGTTAACTTTTGATAGATTACGTTAAGTTTTGCTGCGAGATAAATTTTTTATTCTGTTGTGGACGGAAGTTGGATTCTTTCTATATGGAAATAGAATGTAATGTCTTCTTGAGTATACATTAACCGTAATGGAATATCAAGCCGTTTTTGTTTTTGTATTTCGGATAAATAATAATTTAGTGGATTTACATTTTTCAACTTTCAGATCAATCTCTAAGTGGCTATGTTTTATTTACAACAATTCGTTTTTTAAATCTTGAACATAAACATGCGCGAACTCCGCAGGGGAAGCGCGGATGGCGGGATGCGAAGGTGAATGCGGATCTTTATATGTGCGGATGGCTTTCCGCGTGATGCTGGAATGTTACCTGCACATTGACACATAACTATAGATGTAGTAGGTATAATATTTAGTATACTCACGCTATTACGTGATTAATAATATATGATTTATTATTAGTATATTGAAATTGTTATATTCTAAGGCTATCCTATATAGTATATAATATATATACTAAAATCGCTATATATAATATTATATATGATATAAATAGATATATATATATATACAATATTAGTTGAACATTATAGTATATTACTAATAACTGCAGTTATTCAGCAGGGGTGATATATTTTAGAAATAATATAAGTATAATAAAAAAATAATACAAATCCTATCTATTATTATATTATAAATATTACTAATATATTAGTTTATTCTTATAGTAATATATATAAACTATATATATAGTATTATATAGCTATTATTATTCTGCTATGGACGATATGGTTGCTATATAATATAGTATATATAGTAAGTAGTATTATATATACTATATATAATTATATATTAATATATTATTATATATAGTATATAATATTTTCATATTTATTATATATTTATTATTAATATATATATAATATTTATATGTATCCACATAATTAAGTGTATATAGTTCAGGTATACATGTACGTAAGTAATTATAAATTTACTGAGTGATCGTGTGTGATGAATGATTGCGTTATTTATATTTACTTTTGTTACTCGATATACTTACTATGGTGTAGTTAATTTATGATGGACTATACAGTACCTATTACATTATATATATTATGTATACTCTAGTATTATATATTATATATATATATATATTATTACCTTATATAATAAATTAACTATTATTCAATATTTATTATATAACATAAGCCCTCATAATATAAACTACGGAAGATCTCACGAATAACTACTCGAGCCAATAGACGCAAAGTGCGGATACTATCACTCTAATCTCAAAGTATATAACTTACGATTAGTACATTTCATGGTATGATAGCTATATATCCATATACAACCACTTCTACAGTATATAACTAACTATAAGCGAATATATACTCACAACTACTCGTATACATTATATATATATATATATATAATAATATATAATATTATATATTAATAATTATAACTATATCAGTACTATATATATATTACATAAACTATTATATATAATTATAGTATATATATATCAATATATATATTACTTATACATATTACTTATAAAATATAACTAAATTATATATATATACTATATCATAGTATATATATAGCTATATCTATTCATATATATATATATGTGTTGTATTATGAGCTATAATATGTATTACATTCTTTAAGACATATATTACTTATATATATAATGTGACATTGCACTCGGACAACACGTAATTATAAGTGTATTGATAAAATAGACTAATATATATATATCTCTATATAGCTAGATATAAGCAACCTATTCTTCCATTATCATACTATATAACTGATAGGGGTTTATGTTAATATTTCGTCGATGACGGAGACAGCATTTTGATATGATAGAGAATTTATATTAAAAAATTTTAAAAAATAAAAAGCAAGTTCTATTTCCTAATTGATTTTATCATATATTTTTAAAAAAATTATAAAAAAATTATTTCCTTTTATTTTTCTGAATAATTAATTTAATATTCTATTTTTTTTTTTTTTTATATTTTTTCTATATTTTAATTTTATCTAAGTTTGCATAATTGTTTTCTGAAGCATTTTTGTAAGGAATTTCTTTCAAAGATCTCATCAACAAATCTCTGAATAAGAGAACTGACCTGAAATTTATTTTAATGTTTAAAAATAAAATAAAAATAATTAAAATACTGGAATAGAAAAATTTAAATTATTTTTAAAAAATATTTATAAGCTAGCTCAATTTCAGATTGCGTGCTTGTACTGGAACGTTCGCAAAATAAATAATTTTTGTTCAACCAATTAATATCATAATATATTAAAGGAATTAATAACTTCTAAAGAAAAACAATTTATAATAAATATTTAATTATATTATCACAACCTCTATACCACTGAAAATTCTTTATCCTATTAAGTGAATATTATTTTATCTTTTAATCAGATTAGTAAATAATGAAATAAAATTAAGATATGGAATTATACATAGTAATAATAGCAACTCAGAATATGTAATGATTTACCTACACTACATTGAAATACGAAGAGAGAGAGAGAGAGAGAGAGAGAGAGAGAGAGAGAGAATAATTTCTCACCGCAAGTAAGCACTACGAAATCTATCGGAGTAGTGGAAGAGAGAAGAAAATCAGTCCCATCTCGTGCAAGGAGATCTCTCGATCAGAGTCTTAATCTGAAGAAGAAGAGTCGAGAGGAGAAGCAGCGAGAGAGTACAAGGAGAAGAGAGAGAGATGAGAGTAGATACTGAATACGAGAGAGAGAGAGCGGGGAGGAGAGAGAGAGAGACGAGGAGAGAGAGGAGAAGAGTTAACAAGTCCAAAAGTACAAGAAAAACCGTTAGATAGATAGATAGAGAGTGAGAGATGAAGAGAGAGTGAGAGAAGTGAGAGAGTGAAGAGAGAGAGAGAGAGAGAGAGAGAGAGAGAGAGAGAGAGAGAGAGAGAATTTATCATCCAGCCCTCTGTAAAAAAAAATATATAAACAGAACATAGAGAAACATTTGTAAATGACCTCATTATTTACATTTTAACATTTTCACAAAAAATGTTTTCCCGTATTTTAAATATATCTTATAATTTCCTTTATTATTCATTTTAAAATTTAAAATCAATTTATTTATCAATTTGTTTATATACTTTTTTTTTATGTTTGTGCCATTTATCCGTTCAATATTGGCAAACATTTGCACATTTTCTACACAACAATTTATCCTCCACATTCCACGTGACATTCGATGCTTCTTTTATATTGTGTCTGGAAAAAAACAATTTTGCTGTGCAATGGGCTCTTACAGGCTCTTTTACGAGCAAGTAACTGCTAATCATTTCAATTAAATAACAATCTACAAACTTTTTCTATTCAAACTTTACACACAACACACACACACACAAAAATACCTATTATTACTCATAATATTATATACTATAATACTATTATATCTTTAATATATATTGATGAATATATATATATCTGACTTACTATGTAAAATGCGAAGGGATTAACGAAAATATGATGAGATGGGTCAGCTGGCCCTTGGGTATAGCAGGAGCTAAGAATGACAGACCAAAGAAGTGGGTAGAATGGTGCATTGAGAAAATAAGCGGTTAATTGGGAAAACGTGATTTAAAACGACGCTCAAGGCATCTGAGAACATTTAAGATACAGGGAGTCAGGAGACGAACTAATTTAGATTAGTTAGCTATAAATACACCGTTCAAAAATGAATTGACAGAAGTTAAAACTTATCCTTGTGCTTGCGAGAGTCAAACTACAGCAGAAGTGAAGGTTTCTATAAAAGAAACAATGCCGATGCATCAACTCACTTTACTGAAGACAAACAATGGCATAAAGAGTA
This sequence comes from Trachelipus rathkii, assembly GCA_015478945.1. Lineage (NCBI taxonomy): Eukaryota > Metazoa > Arthropoda > Malacostraca > Isopoda > Trachelipodidae > Trachelipus > Trachelipus rathkii. Next base: position 25,892 of record JABUQX010027524.1, on the reverse strand, counting down.
GATCCAATGTTGTATTAAAAAATAAATATGAAGCCATGAAAATAAAAATGAGTAAAAGGACAGTTGAACGACATTTGGGGGTTATTACATGAATCCTTAGAAAAACAAATGAAATGGTTATTCCATAGATGAAATTAAGGCGACAGACCAAGACCAGATAATACGCTTAAATCGCTAATAGATAAAAGAGAAGGTAACAAAAGAATAGAGACAACCAATACTACCTAGATCTAAAAATATATAGGATTAAGAAAATTATTCAATCTCTCCATTAATATATATACACATTTCACAAATATCAGCGGAACGTATGCTCTAAAATATCCCCTAAAAACCACCCAAACCAAGATTATCTAATTAGATAGATAAAAATATAATAGAGAAATAAAATAATATAAACCATTCAGGTCTCACAGGTCAACTAGTATATATATATATATAACAGAAAGAATTTTCCATATAGATTTTTAACTAAAGCACCATACCTCACTACGCAAGAAAAAATGTTCTATTTTCACATTAGATTAATATACGTTTCCCGACTGTGACACCCTTTTACCAACTCTCCATTAATCCCCATATTCTAAATCTATCTCCTCACAGCTTATCTCATTAAATATTTGTTGAACCCTGCCCCATCAAACGTGCACCCAATATAGCTCTTCAGATACAATATTAAGACATGTAGAAGACATATTTATCTTGCTCTCAACACATAAAACACCAAATTTATTTGCGCTAAAACAAAGACCCAGGGCAATGATATCCTCAGCGTCAGATACATATCGTACTCCACGGCCTGATAGCATGAGAAAGTGATTATCGATGAGAAGTCAAGCCTAGCACAAATCCCATATTAGCTAAGCTTACATACCAACCAGGTAGATATACAAATAAGAAAGAATCATCTAATGTATATATTTTTGTTCGTTTTGCTAATATCAATCCTACCTTATTGTTGCCACTGAAAACCTGTAAAATATTTGTCTATATTTATTTGAAGCCATCAAGTGCAGAAAGAAGTTTATAAAGTACACCAGATCTGAGCACAGTAAATGATATACAAGTTCTCACTAATCGCACAATGGTTCTACCATCTCGATATAAAATGCTATTACATCTAAATGTAAAAAATCAATCCAAATAGATATAAAAATTAATAGAGAAATCGCTATAAAAGCCTAGACATGCAAATACTTTTACTCACCATCAAGATCTTTCAAACTTGTCTTACTTCACCCCCAACCTGTGGACGTTCTTCAAGCCTATTATCAGTTCCATCATTTGCCAAAGAGTCATTCAGACTTCAATCCTGAATCTATACTATCAGCACTCAGTCAACGTACGAATGACCTAATAATTTTTACAAATCTACTTTAAATTGACCCTTGCAATAACTTGCGCGTGTACAATTTTTCTGTGATAGTAACAATTAAATCAGGAATCATAGAAATTATAACTCTCAATAGTGAACATAAAAATTTTTATTTAGTAAATGGTATCTATATAATGGTCAGAGCACCAGAGTTCAAAAACTCGCTATCACGAGAATATCATGTATATGGCAAGCAAACCATGGTATAGCACCCACTTTACAAAAAATATACAACAAATATCTAATTAAAATACATGATATAAAAATATTAAATAAGTTAATATTTCTCTTACCAATTTCATACCAAAGTTGTAATACATTATATTACATTAACTACGATCGTTACCCAATCTTAATCAGTAAATGTACCCAAAGAACCTACATCTGATAATGCGCTTCAACCATAGCATAAAATAAAAAAATTAGATTATTATCAAAAACTGCACAAACTTTCAAATATCCCTTAATAATTCTTATATCCTTTTTGAATATTTTTCATTTTATTAATAATTTTTTCTTTTATTTATTATTTATTTTTTGAATTAAAATACATAAAAAAAGACAAATCACTTAATATTAATATACTTATTAATAGAAAAGAATTGCAACTTATCGAGAATTATATACCAATGAAGATATATAATTTAAAGAAAAGATAAATTTAATAGTAAAAAAAGTTAAGATAAATAATAGAATTGCATATACCAAAAACCGCTTATTTGCCATCTTTTTATTTCTTTGGCGAACTATAAAAGATTTTTTTAATCAATAATTTTATCCTGCGAGAAAGTGAAAGAGTATAGCCAAAACCAAAAATTGAAGAGGGTACGTACAGAAAAATCTATATCTAAAATACAAGAATTGGCAATGATCAATTTTTGGTGATTAGTTATATAAAGGCCCATAAAAAATTTTCATTCTATATACAGGAATGAATAAATAGAAAATAAAATGTTGCCATTAACAATCATAATAAATAAAAAAAATATCGAAGACAAACTGCAAAAAATAAAAAAATCCCCTAAAAACTTAAGTACATATTAATGTATTACAGTTCAGTTTCTGAAACAGTAGGAAAAAGTAATTGATAAAAATTAGTTGGCTCCTGCCTTATAAAATAGGGAAAGGTAGACATTTTTTTGTTATTATCTAAAAAAAAATTTTATAGACATATATAACGCATCTAAACAGATTTGTCGAAGACTGCTCATGGGAATAAAAACATTTCAAAGATTCTATTACTAAAGAAGATAGAGTAGTGGATAAATAATCCAGCGCGAACTAAAAACTTGATTGGGATAGCAATACCAAAAAATAAAAAATATTATAATCTTAAAAATAAAAATAGATAATTCTGTTAAAAAGAGATACACAAAGCGTAGAGTGAAAAGTTCATTCAGCGGACACGGAAGCCGCCGGGCCGAAGCCACCGAAAGGGGACAGTATCCTAAGGGCCCGCCCCAAATTGGAAAAATCCCCGACACCCCTAAATCACTGACTATAAAAACGAGTTACACAAAGCACAACCAATTCCAATTCTTTGATATATTTTATTTATTTTGTTTTACTATTAACCCAGAACCATGCGATAGACAAAATACAAAACCTCTGACGGAAAAAGAAACATTCACCAATCAAGACATTATTACCTTTACAGGTATGTTATTCATAATGAGTTACCACACAAAATACGACACATTTAAATGTAAGAATCTAAAAATATTCACATAAATGTGAACTAATTAAGACCCAAGCAAAATTTATAACATTTTTAAAATAAGTCGTTAAAGACTAATTATTTTGATAAAAAACTCAAAAGGGTTTTATTTTATATATGAAAAGCAAGAAGGAAAAACTTGAAAATAATTTAGAAATTTCCAAGCACAGAGCGCAAATTCGTCTCTATACAAACAAATTCTAATTATTTAAAAAAAAAAAACTGTGAATCTATCCCCAACTGATACATGCTCCCAGATTATGTAGCAAACTATTCAAGATGCTAACACATATAGAATAAAAAAAGAGTATATACAGTTGAATTTATTCAATTATATGAACATTATAGCCAAAATTAGAATGACCCCCCCATTTATTCTCCATGTTAATACTGGAAGATTAAAAAATTAAAATTTCATATGACCTGATTAAGTAGACTTGTTTCAATTGAACCGAAATGAAAAAAAAATGTAAATCAGAAAGCATTAAAAAACCGTATCATAGACACTTAGAAAAAGTGTATAAAACCTAAAAATTATACAAAAATATAAATTAAATAGTGAATGATATCTACCCTTACAAAAAGTTAAGGAAAATCCGAATTATAAAATGACGCAACCTATGCCACCTGCGGGAATCACAAAAATTAATTGAAAAAGATCCTTAATATAATTTTTAAGGAGGTGTAGAGACGGAACCCCCCCCCAGAGAAACAAAAAAGAAGAAACTATTCACGTCCAAAGACAAAAAATCATACAGCAAGACTAAGAAGAAATAAAGTAATTAAGTAAATAAATATATATAATAATAAAAGATAATGAATAGAAAAAACAAAAAGTATAAAGAATATATAATATAAAATAATGATAGTTCAGGAATACTGAAGCATCATGAAGCTTAGAGAAGATACTGTGGATGAGTTGCAAAAATAGCGAAAGGGATTATAGAAAATAAAAATGAATAATATAGAAGAGAGAAAGAGAAGAAGAGAAAAAAGTTTAAGAAATATACTTTTTTTCAAGATTAAAATCAAAAAATCGGTTGAACAAAATTTTACTTAATACTATAAGACCGCAATCAATAAAGATAATAATAGAATTATATATATATATAGTTAAGAGATGATAGCAAAGTACGTCCTATTAAAAGACGAAGTAATGAGGAAAAACACCCGAGAGAAACGTATTATGGTAAAGAGGGTCCAAGGGAGATGTAAAATTTGGAAAATCGCAAAGTCGTTCTACCACGGAAAAGGAAACAATAGTGTTAAGAAAAAGGGAAGGGTAGGACCATTTCAGACGTGCAAAAAATAAACGAAGTAGTATCGGTATACCACCCAGAAGTTAATCCTATGATCCCAATTAATAATGGAAAGAGAAGAATCTGCTGTCTACTAAAAAATAACAGGTGCATAATTAAACTTAGCGCTTAATATATATACACCGAGGAAATCCAACTAGGACCGCGATTTGCCGAGTGTGGAACACACAACGAACTTCTCACCACTTTCCCCATCTCGTGTCCCATAAAAAGATTCACAAAGAATTTGAAAAAGCATGCACATAGAAAAAAAGCATAGATCTGCCGCACAGTAAGCTGAGTACTAAGAAAACTGTCCGGAGTAGAGGTAATATGTTTAGGTGATACAAAGCCGGAAACGTCTCAGTTCACGAAGAAACTGATCGAAAAGAGAGAACCTATAGTTACAAATTAATAAGAATTTCATGTACAAAAATTGTTTAAAAAATTAACTGTCAAGCCACCTGTACTTTTTTTACAAGATATTATCGAGCGTATAGTTGACACTAGCGCCACTCATTCAAGATATGTTCAAAAGTACATAACTAGGAAAAATACACACGAGGTCCCAAACCAAGGCCCGCCACGCGAAAAAGATATATTAAAAAGTAGACATGGTACTTGACTTGTACGGCGCACATTTTTTTTTTTTAGGAATATCGCTATCAATGCTTTATTTAAAAACCAAAGATTTAGAATGGATACAATATGCATAAGCAAAGCCAGGAGTCGGTCTATATTTTATGAGGCCAAATACGAATCATGCCTTAATTGCAGCGACGAGGACGCGGAATTAATCAGACAGACTTGAAACCTCGTTTAGACACAAAAGGTATCGATGTACTAAAAAGGTGTAAAGTAAATCAATCATATGTATGGAACAAAGAGGAAAATATATTAAAAAAAAAATGAGGAGAAATATTTGTTGAAGTTAAACTCTTGCTAAAATAACCAAAAAATATATCTAAGGAACGTTCTGAGAAATAAGTAAGCGCCGAACAAGGGCCAGTATAAGACAACAACCTAGCGGAAAGATGATATATGTCAGATAATATAATATAAACTGCAATACAAACAACAACCTCAGACAAATACTAATACACCGTATAGAGTAAACGGAACAAATATACGGAAAATATGACCATAGTCACGTAAATAATATTAAGCAACAGCGTTAAAAAACGTAATAAAGGAGAATAATTGAGACCTAAAAAGTATCCCACTAAGCTGAAGAATGCACTAGATAATAAATAAAAACACTAAAAACTATAATAAATTTATAGTTTAAAACATAGGAGAAAATAATATATTGGGGCAAAATCTCGTAGGCAATATCATGGTCCAAAGACCGAGATCAGGAAATAGAGACTGTCTCTACACCAAAACAAAGTATGTTGAAAACAAGCTGATACTGAATGCAATTGTATTTGAAGTTCACTCGCAGCCCATATGATCGTCGGCATGAGCACGAAAGGTGTGAGAATACTTACAGCAAGAGTGAGTGAGAACATCACAGAAGGTAGAACCGATAAAATATATATACGTAATAATAGATATTAACACCACTCCAGGAGATAAATTGAGTATAATCTCTATATAATGCCAAGGCCATAAAAAGTAATAATAAGAACTATATATATTAATTACTCGCATAGATAAAAGGAAAGAAGACACCAAATGATCATATACACGTATGATCACAGAACCCTCATAGCACACGAAGGCCTGAGAGAGAGGGCTGAAGGAACACCCGGCGAGGAAAAGAATTAAAGAGGGATACTACTAACTTATACGCAAAAATATCAGGGAGGGCAGAGGAATTCCCAAAGAGAAAACCACCCCAAAAGCTGAGCAAAAAGTAAGGAAAGCCCGTGCTTCTTGCCTCAGAGACCCCTCCCCGAAGGGGAGAAACGAGATAGTCCGACCACTTTCAATCGTATACACACGCTGAGAGTCACCGAGACCGATGACACCGCTGACTACGCTCCGCAAACTGTATCTGGGCATCTAACCACTATGCTCCCAAAACCAACCCACTAAGCAGTCCGGGTGTACTCCCCACTTCTAGTTTTTAAAAGACCAAAGAACCTAAACACCCTTTTTTTAAACTAATGACTGGAAAAGGACCAACCCGCCGAGTAATGATTTGGCCAGTCACACACAAAGTTACCTTGGGAGCTGATCCACCCAATTAAGTTAATAAATTTTTATTATTTTTTATTTTTTTTAAATAAACTAGACGAGGAAAAAAAGTCGAGAGTCAGGCATCGACTAAAGAACCAAAAAGCCTCAGAAGGTAAAACAGTATACCAAGGCGCCCCGAGAAATATTTCGCCCACCATCCTCAGGCTAATCGGCCTATGGAAGAACATTCCCCCCATCTGTTCCCAGACGCTCGAGCCCCCGTAATGGGCTGGTTATCCCAAAATACGAAAATTTCATAAATGTCCGTATAATCCACCCAAATAATAATATATATAGAATATAATATATAAATAATATATAATAATATATATTAATATAAAAAAAATATATATTATATATATACCCAGGACGAGGCGTAGAAGGACATTATCCAGCAATAGGTCATCGCTAACATCCTCTGTGTCCTATAATATATTATCGTGAACCAATTATAATATAAATATATATAGTAAAAATATTATAATAATATATATATATATATATATAATATATATTAAATAATATATTAATAATTAATATATATATAGTATAATAATATATAATATAATTATAATATTAATAATATATTACTATAATATAATATATAGTAATATTATATAAATAATATATAAATATAAATTAAATATATATATATAATAATATATATAATTATATATATAATAATAATATAAATAATATAAAATAACTATAATCATAGAATTATATAATAATATAATTGATAGATATTATATATGAATATATATATAATATATATATATATATATATATAATATAATATATATATATATTAATATAATAATATTACAATATAAATATAAGAATATAATATACTATAACAACCCTTTTCTCAGCTGTAGACATTAAAATTATTTTACGTTTTTATACTAAGACAAAAAAAACAACTTACAACAAAGCTCACACATGACTAAAGCGAAATGCCGTACATAATGTCCCGTTAATAATTTCCAAGTATTTCTTCCCTTTGGCCAAAATGTGGCAGCATGTACTATTCTTTCTTCAATTTCTCCTCTTTTAGATTCTTAGTACCCTCCAACTAGATACCATGCTTCCCACTATAAGATAAGAGTTGTTTATTGTCTCCGTAATAATATTATAACGGCAATAAGACTGTAAAAAAACCCTTAATATGTAAGCTACTCGATTATCCGTGCCACATCTGAAAAAAAACATCGACAGAAATACCACGTCAACTACAGAAAACATATCGCATCAACATCCTAATATCAGCGCCTAACACCCTCATAAGCTGTTACCTCTAAAGACCCCAGAAAAGTCATCCATTGGTGATCTATACGTACATGCGACTCTCTTAAGACAGTTATTCTAAGCTCATGAATGACTATACACGAGTACACCAAGGGGAGCCCAAACTCGGTGCTATGAACACCCAATACACTCTTATATTCATATGAGTCCCACCGTAACATAGCCTATATATACCAGATTTACTTATTAAACTTCATGAAGTTTGCGCATCCTTTAAAACAAGCAATTGCAGAACGAATACTGTATTGCACATCTCAAGCATCCTAACATATCATTGATTATTTCTTCATGTTTCACACAACACAAACTACTCTCAGCTACATTTACAAATCCTACTAGCCCGTTAATTGAAGTCACACACACATAAAATCTAGTACTCCAATTCATACTCGCTCACCACAGACTCCAAGCCATACAACCCCATTTCATAATCGTAGTTCCAAAGACTCTTATATAAAAAATGAATAAACCTAGGTGAGAAGAAACTGCTCCCAATGAGAAAAACATTTGAGTTTTACAACTTTAGAAAATTCCATTTTGCCACTTTATACTGGGCCACAACAAGTCCAAGAAGCCGTCTAATCAAAGAGACTCTAATTAATGTTAAGATCTTATATGATGCAAAAATAAAACCATCATCAAATAATTCACGTAAACTGAAGACTGGACATCACTTTAACGCTTCTATACTGCGCAACACATGAGATCAAACCTAAACGAAAAGAACCGACAGGGGGAAATGACATTTTAAATCAAAGTGATCCACCTAGATCTAAAATAAATACATATAATAAATATAATAAGAGAAATATATATAGAAGAGATAGTATAGAGAAGAATTATATATATATAAAGAGAAGAAATATATATATTATAACTCTATATAGAGAGATGCATAAATCTAGTAATTAACCTACCATGGGGTAGTTGTAGCCATTATATCATATATATACGGTAGTACCGGACGGAAATATAATGTATATACCATGATAACATACAGTCCATTAGATCTATGGGTCAGTTATTTGGATTAGAGACAGCTCGCGGAGAGCAAAACGCTGAATACCCTTAAGATGTACATTGGATAAAGCACACACTACTCCCTCACGATAGTTGCCCATGAGAGCAGTTGGAACCATAGTGGAGTGTGCCGAGTCACCGTTGCCCCACAGCTGTATACTTGCATAATTCCACAACCCACTCTTCTTAATCGCAATCCAGGTAGCGTTACCACGTTCCACCACAATCATCATCCAGTCGCTTGATATAAGGAGAAACCTTATCAAAAGCTTCCTATATATATTAGGACTAATGACCCAAAAGAATGTAATACAAGTACTTAGACTGGTAGTGACAATGAATGAGATATTAACGCAATTTAGCTGAGATAAGATCAGGGAAGGCTAGGAGGGGGTGTGTAAACACTGCTAAATGTAGCAAAGTTTAGAGGGCTAGTGAATAAAGAGGTATATTATATTTTCCGTAAAAAGGCGTACAAAATGACCTCAATTATCCTACGTATACTAGTATTAGTATATGTATTATAATCGTAAGAATTGAATAATGGGGGAATGATCAATAGATAAGCTAATATATGAATAGAGTCATTTAAGTCTATAAAGCTAATACACTGTCGTCACCAAAAGTTAGTCTCTCCAAAATAGCAATACTCTAATTATCTCTTAAAGAAAACTACCAAGTTTTTCAGGTACAATAACATATATTCTAAAAGGTCTGGCATCAGGCGTTTTCATAAATATCCAAACAATATACGCGGGCACCATTTCAGCGAGACAAATATCTAGAGACACTCACCCTATATGCTCATGTAATAACATGATTATTGAGAGCATTTTTTTGCGCAATTCTTGGATTGTGTGAGAACCGAAGATGGTGAACGAGTCGGAAGAAAGGCTAACATCATAACATCAATTGATAATATAGAGCTCCATCCTCAATAATAACCGCAATTTATATGATTACGCTTCGGCATATGATATATTCACCATTATTATTCATTGTTAAATAGAGTCGATTTTCAAAGACTCGACCTAATGTAATATAAAAAAACAGTCCCTTAATAATACGGTACTACGTGTATTATGATAATAAACAGTACGCTATTTAGTCCGATATATACGTATATAGTATATATATAAATTATATTCTAGTTAGATAATTAAACTATTTCATGACAAAAGTATAAGTATATAATGAAAAATGATAAATGCTAAAAACAGAAAGAAATTATTTTAAAAAAGGTATTCAGTTATTTTTCATCTCCATTTCTGGCTGCAGCTTCATCTCCCGGCACGGCGCCGAACCAAACAACGTCAGAGCACGGGAACCTGACACGCGCACCAACTAAGCGCGCAGCCAGAGACTATCCTCGAGCGGAATCAACGACACCACACAACCTAAGGCCGCAACCGAAGGATGGAGGAAAGCCAAGCAAGGATGCACAAACGGACAGACATGAACTGGACGACTTCACACGTAACCGCACACTCAACACCTATATCTGCTACAACCATGCTAGTAAACACATCTGATAACCGTAGGGCCACTCAAATACAGAAGCCTACCTCTAGAGGAAAACACACCTACGCGGACATCGCGGGTTAAAGCTATATCACACAACCGAAATACAAGAATACCTACTATAAAATAACTAAAAACCTCATGTAAAGATAAGGATGATAGAATTAATAGACGTAAAAGGATAAACTAATACGAATCACTAGCAAACAACGCCAGTAAATACTACCCCCTATAGCCGGTATAGGCATATATATATGGAAGAGTTCCCGTAAGTGATCTGAGTCAGTTCATATTTCCTGAGGGAAACAAAGATTCCTGCCTTCAATCTTCAGAAAAAAGTGTAAATTATAAGTAGTCAGTTTAAGTTTACAGATAAATCCGTTCTATAGCTCGCAAGTCTTCTGGAATGCGGCCGAAAGTATACAGAACAAGCTGGCCACTAAGAAAGATATTGTTCATAAATAGAAAAATGACATTTCCTAAATTTCTGGTGAATATAAATTATCAACTGTTTATGTTTGTCAGCACAAATATCAGAAAACTCCATAGGTCAGAAACGTGATAGAAGACGTAAGATCACCCGCACCGAGCATATAAAGACAATGAGTATTTAATATAGGTATAGGTTATAAAAGCCGTACTCTGTAAGCACTGACTGCCAATTGAAATGTCATATATAAAACAAGTACTGCGCATCAAGGCCAAAACACTAAGGTATAAAACTAATATAAGTACATCAAACCCCGTATGACCCGACGGAACAAGTTCCATCTACTCACTATGACCCAAAACAGTACTCACGTTATATCACTTAGCTGACGATACATTTATAAAAGAGGTTCGACTCCGATTAATAAATACAAAAAAAATATTAATATCCATAGGTTTGGTTAGGTTCAGTTAAGTTAGGTTAGCCCTTTATAATCTATATTTTACCCTTAAATTATAACAATTAACAATTTACACATGTTCTCTCGCGTTGATTTTCGTTCGCATATGTTAGCAACAAACTCCAACTCTGAATATAAAATAATAAAAGAAATAAGCCAACGGTCCCCCAGTCTATATTATACTATTACGAACAAACCCTATACTAGAGTAGGTGGAACCCGATCACTGACCGCACTTCACTCAGCCGAAGCCTATTACTTCATATATCATATTATGAACTATACGAAACATGTAATCATTCCGAAATACGTTATATAAACTAATACTATATATACCCCTCGATATAAATTCGCATTACGTCTTGCTGTGATATTAATTATATGTACTTGTTTATTTTGCTTTTGCGGATTAAACTCATCAACTCCCTCCACACAAATAGTATTACGAGTTTTACATAAGCAAAAATATCTTCTCTTTTGACTATCTTTACGATATACCTTTGTCGTATTACTGATTCCTCGAAAATTAAAATGAACCGAAAAATATTGCCAAACACTTATAAACCAAGAAAAAAATATGAATAGAATCGGATACTTCCATATCATCATACACTAATCTGAAACTCGTTCATACTTTCAAACCAAGTAGAAATCACCTCCAATCCCTACTACGAAGGATAAACTCTAAAGACGGATGACAGAAACCCATAATCATCAGCATTTCAGAAGACATCTACTGATACTTTCAATTACCTCTTCTAGTAGCAAAATATCAACCAAAAATAATGAAAACTCAACCTTTGCGCGCTGAAAGAAAGCCAAAACTATCAAATAATTGTTTTTAAAACCATTTTTGTAACTGGTAAAAGTCAATTATATAAATATATTAGAGCCAGGTAAAAACAAAGGGTTCCTACTCTATCCGTACAACGATAAGAACGATACGCGAAAAATGTCAGTCAATGACTAAAACAGATATACCGAGAGTAAGGAAAACCATATGGGAATATTCTAAACTTTGAGGCGAAAATTTTTTGTTTTTCTCCCTAAAGAGAAATTTCACGCACCAAATTCTCCCATCTCTCTCCACTATAATTCCTCACTCCTCTTCTTTTCTTTGTGGTTCCTCCTTATCTCAGTCGCTATAAACTGGTATTATCGATCTAACAGTACTAAAGCCATCTAAGCTCTAGAGGCACTCTAATCTAGTGAAATTCAGGCATTACTCAAAAAGATTCCGTATGGCATCTACTGTGTACCTGTTTCAGAGGCCAAGCTATACTGCTGTTGTCTGTCCTACAAGGTGACGGACTCAGGCCTACCAACTTTCAGTTTCTCGCGCACCTTTCCATTCACATAGATTATCTTTCTATCTCTTGGCACAGCATGAGAGCTACTAACCATAGCTGAATTTCATAAAGACAAGAATTTAGGGACCCGTCCACACTCCCCTCCCACTACGCAAACTCTACCAAACTTACCCACACATCAATTCTTAAAAAAAGAGATCCGCTACAGACTACAAAACTATTACCACCAATAACAAGAAAGCCCTGCAGAAGCGGGTCTGATACTCGTTATTAATTAGTTCGAGGCCAATCTAGTTCACGGTTATACGACTATTCTTAAAAGTAAGGTCTAAGAAAACGCAACCTGCTAACAACCTACTACCATTCACCACAAAATTATACCTACACTGTAATGTCGAAATACTCTCCACACAGACACATCAACACTGACCACTAGCCTCATCAGCGCCTGAGACAATAAAGAAGAGTCCAACGGGAACGACATCAAAAAACGAAAAAATAACAGAGTATTGTTGTAAAACAAACATACTGAAAGAAGCCCTGATGAAGCTTTCGTTAAGTTACTCCCCTAAAAGAAAGACAGCGACTCATATGCCATATTCTTCATTACTTGTATGAAGCTGAGGGATACCTTCTCGAGTCTTCTAGTTTACCTTTAGTAACCCCAGAGAAGTATATGTACACCCCCGCATTTAATCTGAAATAATCACAGAGACAACACCTCCTAGAAAAATAATAATAAGACATAGCTAGATAATGAAAATCGCTGTATCGGCTCACTCCTGAGTGAATGAATAGAACAGTCAATAACAACGCCAATTCTCAAAATATAGAAATCCAACCAACGGAATAACGACTAACGGAAATCTTCATTAAAATATTAAAAACGAACCTCTCATACATTTTTGTTGTTTTGGAAAGGCTAAACATCCGAGCTATCAGACCGGGAGAGCAAACAATCTCAGTGAACATCAAAAAATAATAATCGAATAGTGCAAACGAAAATCCACCTCCCGGCGAGATCTCACCATCTCAGTTACGCAAAAAAAAATCAAGCTTACAGCCTTCTCAGCGAAAATTTAAAATCTCCATTAGCACATACTAATAATAAAAAATTAGTGGGCCTCTTGCTCGTGTATAACAGCACCATCCATCACTTAGTTCAGCGTTCTCCATGCATAACGAGGTCGTCAATCCTCCTAATCCACTAGATTTGTGCTGTGAATGCGCCAGACCTGCCGACCAAATTGAGCACAGTAACCCCGACCCTACCGTACTGCAAATAGCACACCCTGACTGAAAGAGGGCCTTGAAATTAGACCTAACCTGGATTAAGATCAATCATGTGCCCAGAAGTTCGTGACACACAGATCCATATATTATCAATCTTAGTATGACTACTATAACAATCATTTATTTTGACTAACCTACACCAGAAGAAGAGCAACACCCATCTTTCAATTTTCACTATTCTTCATGCTATTAATTGTCCATTTTTTTTAGTATATACCCATTTTTAATTTCATAAAAATCGTTGTTGCGGTGACAACGGTAAAAAAAAAGAAAAAAATGCATGACAGGAACTCGAACACGGGAACCCCAACAAGAATGCACGCCGACGGAACCACTCAAACTGCAGAGTAGGAGAACGGCTAGCGCGCGGGAACAAAAAAAAAAAAAAAAAAAAAAAAAAAAAAAAAAAAAAAGAAAAAGAACAAGAAGGGGAACCGCCCAGCGCAAACCCGGCAACAGCAGGAGAACAGGGCTGGTCACGAAATAGAACCTAACGAAAGGAAGAGATGGAGACTGGAAAAGGCATCCAAATGCAAGTGACAGCTCATACCCAAAAATCACACAGGAACCGCAGCCGTAAAAAACGGGTATAGAAGACATCAAACCCTAAGCTGAGCAAAAAATGGCAAAGTGGCCACGTTTGAAAAGAGAGTGACCTGACGAAGTACATTAACAAGTTTCTCAGCCAAAAGAAAACCCCGATTCTTTCTTAAAATCCCAGGTGCACCGGGTGTGCCCATATGCTCTAATAAATATGCGGCCAACTTATCTTACTTAACCCAATATTAACGAACCCACCACTTTCAGCCACACTAAAAGCTAGAATCAGGGCTAACTATCATATAAAGGCTATGATAACTGCAAAAAGATACACTAAAAAATATCACTCCGCTAACACAAAACTACATTACGACTCCCCCAATAGCAAATAGAAAGCATGACTATGTACAAAAAGCATGGAAAGTGATATTAGCATCCACCAAACTAGGTTGAATACACGAGAGTAATGCGAGAGTGAGAGATATAAAACAATCATAAGAATGAAGACCGGATCTAGACCTATTAGTCAAGGAAGACGTGCTAGTTCAAAAAGCCAAAATTAAGAGTGTATATAAACCACTGTGTAAACTTCGTTAAATCTAAATTAACGTGAAGATAAAAAGGAACAGGCACACACTTTGCATTTATCGTTAATTATCTTAATCCAGAACTGATTGACCGATTCAAAATGAGAGCATCCAAACGTTATAGGGAGGGAAGCAATGTTAATCCATGAAACTACCAGCAGATAAGATATCCTCGAGATATATATGGAGAAAATACACAAATAGAAAAAACAATTACTATCCATAAGAGATTCAAACCAAAAACAATAAGAGGATAGGAAATTGATGCGATCTAGAGTAAACCACGCTTGCAGTTTCCCCTCTCAACAGAGTGTATGCCAACCGTATTATTATCTCCTTTGGACTTCCTAAATACATAAATCAGAACATTGCACATGATGCTGCGAACAAAAGACACGTTAGCGACCATAAGTTATTCCACAACACACAACGACAAAATGAAAAAATAGAAAAAAAAGAGGCAGAAGAAGCTAGAGAAGAGTAGTTGGTTGGGAAAAAAAATGCTTGGAATAAACTAACAAGCATCAAAGAATACAAATTAAGAGATGAATTTTAATTTTTTGAGAAAAACAACTTTAAAAATGTTAGTGAAATTATATTTTTTAGACAAAAAATAAGTTTCCTCAGTACGAAAATCAATATTATCAAAGCACTAACCGCAAAATAAATAGGCACTTATTTATCCAGAGTACCCATAAGGAGAGCCCCAAGAAGGGTACCCTGGTGCGTGTGGCTCATCTGTAAAGGTCAAATATTCAATATATAGTTAATGACTGGCATTACAACCATGCTGAATGTACATGATGGTTGAACGATCCTGAGTCTCGCTTACGAAATATTCCTTATGTTAAACAATAAACCATATACGAAAATAATGGGAACATTTTATATATAGAACGCCTCTATTAGCCTCCTAAGAGTCAAGAATTAGACCCGGTCAGAAAAATTGGCGAAATAAGATACAGAACAGCATGCCACAAAAAGAAAAATGTCTGTCAAAGACAGTTGATATTAATTGTCCTGCATTCAAATGGATAATCCTGAAGTCAATTATGGACCCATAGAGGTTAAGTTTCTGTAATTTAATAAATTGAATAGATATAGTACTTAAGGATAATATGTTCGATCCAGTAGAATGGTCACATGAACCTCAAGAGACACTGAGATGCATATAGGAAATTAAATTAATTAACTAAATGAATGAAAGTAATATGGTAATACCATATAATAACACTAATGATTATATAAAGATAATTAAGTGACCAAATAAAATTAGAATGTAACAATGGATAATGTATATCTGGCCACCCAAAATGCATCCAATTAAATTAAATAAGGAATCAAAAGATCATATAGATACTGCCAAAATATGCGAAATTTACCAAATATTATTCAGAACAACTTAGTAAAATGACTGAGGATATAAAGAGTTTAAAGAGAACAAGAACGTTTTATCAAAGATGAGGGAAACATGTTTAAAGCAAAATTTTGAGAATGTAATAACATTCCAAGTCAGTATTTTGTAAAGATATTAAACCATATAGGGTGGAGAGTGAAGAGGGGAAAACCTGACTTGGTGAGATAAGAAAATATAAAGAGACGAATAAAAATCAACTACAAAATAGTAAGATGTTATGTATGAAAAATATATATTCAAATTAATATAGGTAGTAATATAGGTATATATATAAAGTATATAGAATAATAATAAGAGAAAATAAATAGAAATGAATTATATATAAAACCAGTTTTCAAAAATAAAGAAAGAGGCAGTAAGTAAAATTTATGAGGATCGATTGGCATTCATTTGCTGAAAGAAGATTTTAGCTTTGACTAAAGGTGCATTCAATACGAGAACTATGAACAATTGTATGATCCCACTTTAAAAATTGTATGGAATTAAAATTTTAAGATGAGATCAGAAAAGAAGTTGGTAGATCAACATTCAAGGTTATATTTTTATGTTATGTTTAATGAGTTTATGAGTGTAAATAAGGATTGAACAATACTCTTAATTAATGAAACATTTTCAACTTCAGCACAATATATAAATAAAAAGACTTTTTATAATGTAATATATTTTGATATAATAAAATAGGTAAAAATTTATTAAGAACTTCAATTATTATGTAGACCATAATTGACCCAATGATAAACAAGCTTGCAAGGTCCCTATCATAGTTGTGATCATATATGCGTAAAAATTCTATTAGTAGGAGAGTAATAACCAGACATGCAAAGTCACTGGTATATTGATACTTTTATAATCTAGATCTAGTAAATATTTATTGAGTTTACCATTAATGAGTAACAAGGTTAACCATATGTATGCTAGCTTATATATCATATAAGAAAGGTTAGTATGGAAGAATTTGGGAAAATTAACAGTCTCTGGTTTGTAAAGTTTTGGAAAAGTTACCGAAAGCGTCATATAGCGAGATAAATATTATAGGAATAAACATTTTACCAAGATAATTCCCAACTATCAGTGGGCGTATTTACAAGGGGAGACAGATAATAGAGAGATTATAAGAGAAGAATTATGAGTAGCACTTGCCCAAATTAGAAACTTGACAAAAAGAATAAAGACCCTGAACCGCAAGGCATTTAAACTTTGCATATTTTAGCGTTTTTAAAGGGTTTTAATTAGTAGTAAAGAAAACTGAATATAGAAGATATAATCAATACGAATAGAATAAATGATAAGCACAGTTAATTAATTGACTAAACTAGAACTAGAACCGTAATAAAAATCCTTGTATATTTTTTATAAAGTTTAATAAGTCATTCTTCGACAAGCTATTCCGCTAGATTGTGGGGTATAGCCAAAAAATATTTGTGATCTACATATTAGACTAGGGAGAATGAAACTGCGATTTGTCAGGCAAGAATAATAACAAATATAGTAATAAATGGGGAACTGTTCTCGATTATACCAGATGCGAATATGACTATTGTTCTTTCGAAGGAGAATTTAATGAGGTTTTATGAAGATACCCAAAAGGCCGATGATAAAGAAATCATTGCCAAAGATCACGATCATTGATTTTCATAATTCCAAATAAATAACTAGCAATAACTTTTCGATACAACTCAAAAATATATGAACGTGTAGCAATAAAAAAAAAACTGAAATTTTATTGGATACCAAGAAATCTTTGTTATTGCATTTTAATTGTAATATTAACAATCTTTTAAAATATTTAAATATATCATATATATTATATACTTGATCAGATATACATGATAAATAACCAATAGTTATTCAATTGTAATATAAGTCTGTCTATACATCACGAAAATAGAGGTTAGAATATATTACCCTTGCTATCATACTAACGTTTAAGACCATAACTACTTCAACGATATATATTTATAGCTAATTTACACTAAATTGCCAAATATGACAATACTACTACAAATAAGATTAGTCCAGCACTATTTATAAGTGCGTTTTGTAAGTATGCTAAATTGGTATTCACAGGTAAAACGTTACATTGTACTTTGGCCGTTGTAGCCATAACCCATTCAAGAACACCCTAGCAGTCCACGAATTGTCTCAGGTGCGTATATTCCAATAAGTCATGGGTCTGTGGGTCTGGGGTCGAATAAGAGGCATGCAGCGACCACACCCACTCCTGTAGGCCTAAGATGCAAAGACCAGCCCCCGGCAGGACGACCCACTAACGCCTAAGTCTCGCATGTCGCCGAAACTTAAAACAGACTCCACCTCCTATCATTCAGACAACAATCATAAACGTCTGTCAGCTAGAGTGTAAAAAATGGTTGGCTTCTTCGAGAGCTTATTTTCCGCCTGTGATCCACCATATCAACACGGTCCATATAAGGGAATTACCACCGAGTGTGTGTATGTTGCAAGCTTTGAAAGTTGCACAGCTGGAGGATATGGCTACAGTTACGAAAATAACCCCAGGCATCCCATTCTAGCTTAGCCTCGAAATGAGCCATTAAAGTTAAAAAGAACAGAAAAGAAGTTACGAGAGTGCTTAAGACATTTTCGATGTAGAGTTTGCCTATCCAAGGCAAATGTAAATTACTACATATAAGTTCAAACCACTCAGACAATTAAGACCCAACATATACCTAAATTCAAGAAGTATTACATTAAGTGGCCTATCCGAAAACCTGCTCAAATGCTGGCGTCCGGTCAACCTGTATCAGCGCACAACTATAGACATGTCAGCATATCTCTACTGCTAGGAGTAAGCCACAGCCGGTAGCGCAAGCCATGCAATCACTAGTAAGAGTACGAAAGAAGTAGGTCGAAAGGCATCCTCATGGGCCGGTGATCTAATGTGCACAACACAAACTGGCTTCATCATACCCACAAAAGCAAAAACACTGACCAATCCCGACAGTTTCCAGACTGCGACTTGAGCCGCAGGAAAGGCAAAAGAAATCCGCAAAAGAGGACCTAGTTACATACGCCAGAGACCAAACTCCCATATAAGAACTGGTTGGTACAGTTTACTAATAAGCGTAAGCTCTGAAGTATGGGCTGCGGATACACCACCCTTACTGTAGTTACCAAAAGCAAGCTCACCCCGGTGACGAAACCCAATTCATCGCCACCACGCTCACTCTCAATTCAACAATTAGCAAGGATCACAACTACACTCTTATACAACCCGAAACTCAATCCGCGCAAGGTGGTTCTTACAAAGCCCCAAAAAGACTATAGCTGTAGCCCCTTTTTCCACACACAATAGACCCTATAATATTAATATAATTATATAATATGTATATATATATAGTAATATTATAAGATAAATTAAATATATAATAAATAAGAAGATAGATAGTATATTATATATAATAAGGAATTAAAAATAGATATTATATATAATAATAATATATTATATATATAAGTAACTAATAAATAGTATATATACTATATAATTATATTATATATCACTTAACTTTTGCCCCCCCCCTACTAAATAAATTCCTGCCTACGCCCATGCCCACTACCATCATCCATCAGTAGAAAGACTCATGACAGACAAACCTCTTGAATTTATGGGCTAGATCCAATATTGGGATTTTGGACCCCAGTTTATAGCCCCACCTAAAAGATAGGACATAAAAATCTTATTTCAGAACAATTTTGATGGGAATATAAGCAAAACCGCAGCTTTTTTTTCTTTTTTTTTATTTTTTTTCTACCTCAATAACCGTTTATTTCGAGTGTTTTCTGTAGGTTCTGTGAGTCATTGTTTCGGCGTTTCATTTTTTTGCAAACACCTAATTTTTTTTTATGACATTTTATTGACTTATTATTTTCGCATCACTTACGTTACAATTTTTTACGAGAAATGAGACTCAAAACGTATATGAAATAATAACATAGATGGGATATTAATTACGCACATAAAACACCGTAGTAGTGTTTATTGAATTATTTGGAAAAATTGTTGCTCAGCAAATTGTAAAAAAAAAAAAGAAAAAAGTGGAATATATTGAAAAATCAAGAGAGACCAGTGTGCTGCAGCACTAAAAGAGAAACTAAATCTGAAGCATGCTTGTATCCCACGAAACACCTGAACTCCATTGAAACAACTTACTCTATCACCATTTTCGCATGATTTACTGAATATTTTGCCCTAAATTAAAATAATATATATACTGGACAACAAAAAAAAAATCTGTTATGAGGAATAATTTCCAGAATTTGCAATAATTAGTTGAGATATTGATAGAGAAAATACTTAAATTTTGGGTAGAGAGAAACGAAAATGACAAATATAAGAACCATTATGTTATCTCAGATTTCGTTGATATACAATTAATGGAAATAAGTGTATTTTTAACGGATTAAGCAGAAAACGATACATATTAATACGAATAATGAACCAAGCTAAAACATTAGAAAGTGCACATTGTATAAATAGGTTATGACAGTTTATAAACATTCTAAAGAGATATAATTCTAAATTGTTATAGGAATGAATACCTGGAGCATGGTAGGGTTCGGTAGTGAAGTAAGTATCATTCATAGTGACTTTACAATGGAGGATTACGTGTTTTGTTTGGCTTGCCTCTGTGTAAGTAATTCCAGAAAGCATATCCAGATAACAACACACAGAACCAGCAGAATTTATCCGCAGAAAGAGATTTATAGCTTCATTTCAACGACCCTGTATAATATTATAAAAAGATAATGGTTCCATTACAGAAATATCCTGATGGAATCGTATCTATTGGTACCATTGGAACAGGCTTCTCAAACAGAGGAAATGAGAGTTAGGAGAAGTTTATATATATATATAGAGGACAATGTTTAGCAATCCGAAGATTGAGAGTAATTTATTCAGAAGTACAATATGTTACCAAACTGAAGTGATTAAATTATTACATCTCTCTAGGTTGCCATAAGAATCTCAAGTAGTATCTAATTCCCTTTAAGGTCCCGAGCTTCCTTTTCTTTTCACCTTCCAAAAAACTCGGTTCAAAAACGCAAGATACTGACTTAACAAGTGTCGAATATTGTAAAATACGCTTCACATAATCACTTTTGCAATCAACTTCAATCTACGGAAAAAATTTGTCTCGTAAGTAACTATAATAAAGCACTATCTACTTCCTGATTTTACATATACCTTTGCCAATAAACAATTTTTCAGTGATGAATACCCAAGATACTTTATATTGAAGGGATTGGAAAATTGTTGACTTCTTTTTTCATATGATTTACCTTTAAAAAATCTTGGCAAAATTTCGACATTTTCTTGCTAGAGTCAAGATTTCTTGCAGGTCCAGTCTGCTTAAGAAAATGTATTAGGTTCTCTTTTACAATCCCTACTGTACCTAACATACATAAAAAAGCTAAGCGAAGTAACATTAGTGTCGATACCCCTGTTTGACAATATCCTAAACCTGGAGTCAACTAAACAGATCGTAAATGAACCTTTTGGGACCGCCAACAGATTATAGTCAACCAACTAACATTTAGTTCAAGCCAAATGCATATATCTACATTATATATTAGATTAAGAGCAGGGTTCCAATTTAGAGAAATGAGGTTCATGTCATGTTGTGCAAATCCATTAGCTCCACTAGTTCATGTAGAAAACTGCGAGAGACCAACAGGAATAATACAAGGAAAGATTTTAATGCCGTGTTGTGTAGTAACAGCAGCCTTTGACGAAGCAACTAAGCTCAGGAGGAGTCTCAGTAATACAGGCCGTCAGTTAGCAGTAGGATCATGCGGTTCAAATTCCAACATCTCCATTCAAGCGATTTAACATATCTGCGATACCCTCACCAACACGCGTACTCGTCCTAATTAGCCATCCCGTCAAAAAAGAGGATAGCAATGCGCTACAATCGAACCGTCTCTCTACCGTCGGCCACCGAAACATCGAGCCGTATATGCGAGGAGCCCAAGAAAAAATCAATTGCATGTCAGAGATGGCAGTATTAATCTAGCTAGTAAGATAGACCTTTCTCCTAATTTAACAAAAACCGTCGCCAGTTAGTCGTTCGGAACATTTTTGATTTACAAAATGTTTACACTTCCCAAACCGCAGCTCAAGAATATACCAGAAAATTCTGAACCAAACCATTAATGAAAGTAAAACACACCATTTAATACAAATCATGCAAACGACAGTCATATTTAAACAAGATTATGTATGCTTATGCAACCTTATTATAGTAATGTCACAAAAACTATATGAGAGTTAAACGTTCTTTATATTCAGTTGCGGAATTGTAATAGTAGCAGACCTTACACACAAAAGAAACATAAAAAAAATTTCTCATACAGCAAACTGCAGGACCCATGATACTAGAACAAGAATATATCATGAACCACGTTGAATATTCCCAAGAGCCAAGGACCCTACATCAATTGAAAGTAAGCTAAATTGGTGTCTAAAAGGAGCCAGCAACTGTAAAATAAGATTAAGAATATGTAAGTTATATATAAACGGCGAAAACAAGGTGAGTAAATAGCAAAAATACACACTGCTTTCCACCTATGACTATTCAATACACAACCTATTGGATTAGTACCACCAATATAAATGCGCACATAGCCACCAATAATTCATCAAATCAAAAATGTTCAAGACTATTTAGCCATCACACACTTAAAATGGAAAATAATAACGATACCATAATCAAAATGAAACCCTTTGCTGAAGTTTGTAAACATATAAAATCAACTGGGTGCTCGCACCGACCGTCCACCTCCCAGATCGCTCCGATAATTTCATTACCCGAACGTTCTAAAGATTTCTCGTACGCAAGATTAGCGGCCGCCGTTTGCCACTAATTTCTGCTGCAAAATTACTCGCCATTTTAAAGCTAAAACAACATGTAAATTAACTTCCTTATTATCAACTATAAAAATAGAGTTATTAAGGAGAAGATCACCAAGCCCATATCATAATTTTGGAGAAATCATATGTACCAACGAAGATTATTATCATCATATGAACTATATTAGCACACTATGGTATGAGCCAAAAGAGGATGTTAATTAAATGCTAATATTAGAACCATGAGTGTCGACCCCGTCATAAGCAGGCGGAACCGGGATGCAGCCCACCTAGAGTTAATTATGAAGTAGAAAAACGAATATTGGAAAGAATTTTTCCGAGAAGGGGAAATAGACGTAGAATTTTTACAATCTTGAAAATGCATATCCCAAAATTTTCTCTGCACCATATAGACAATATTAGTGTAACTTGCCAATAAACCAATAGATGTTTAATTAAGTGTTTGACCAATAGTAGCGTAATTTGACTAGTGAGTGGGATTTACTTTTGGAGGGAAGCTAAATCACCCCTTCGCAGACCCACCCCCGAATTTACATCTCTGGGGCGGAAGATTTCCCTCCGGACCGCAATAGAAAAATAATAAATATAATATATATATAGACTAGATAGATAATAAATATTAATATGATAATGTGAAAAAATTAAAATTTACAATCAAGTGAGACATGAAAAAGGTTTCAAAATAATGAGAGAGTATTAGTTATACAAAAATTAGTTACTTATGTATTACACACTCATTAACTTTGCTAATTAACTCAAACAAAACCCAATGGGCAAATGAAAGTTGATTTATTGTCAATATTAAGGTTATAAAAAATATGAAAATAAATATAATATAATATATTATGATAGTAAATATAATATAATATATATAAAATAGAGATAATGATAGATAATAATTATATAATAGTAATAAATAATATAAAAGAGATTAAGATATATATAAATAATATATATAAGAAATAAATAATAAAATTAAATATATATAATATATTTGTATATTTCATATCTTTATTAAAGAAACAGTCTGAGTCTTATCTTCCTGGGGGCAAGAATTGAAAACTCTGCTGCGTACACGTTGATGTACGCTATGAGTTTGAGAGAGCCGGCCTTAAAGTTCGAATTTCCTCTATGAAAAGTGAGGAAATAAAAGCACCTTAAAAAGAAGTAATTGAGATAAATAAATAATATATATGATAATAGATAAAATAAATATAAGATATAGAAAAAAATATATTAGAATTAATAAGGCAGGCAACATATAAGTGAGAATAATTATAAAATGGTACTTTTCAACATATTTGCATGGAATATAAATTGAGCTATAATATTAGTGGACAGGTTTAGTATATATACGATGTGAGACAAGCCCTCAAGAGTCTTGTGAAAAAAAAATTGGAATAATATATATAAACTACCCAATAGGTCAAAATAATTGTTGTAGTGACGTAGTAGTAGGACAAGGGGCGGGGGGGGAAAAAACCACTAGTATATTAGATTAGTATTTACGGGTCAGTCACTACATTGTTATATAGCCGGCACCCCACATGTTTCTTGTTGACAACTAAAGGAGATTTCGCTAGTTATTTATAAAAATATGACCACCCCAACTATAAGAAGTCAAAAACCTATAAGAGATTTTAGACAGTTGCAGAAAGAAAAAACAAAAAGCACATGATAATTAAAATGATAAGAGCGCAAAAAGCTGATGAAAAATGAAAATGGATTAAAAACAAATGAAAGTATATGAAGAAATGAAACAAAGCCCGAGTTGTTTGCTGTGTGAGAAATGAGTGTGAGAACAAACAACCGCGTTTAAAGAACACCCCACAAAAGAGAAGCCGACTGGCTTAAGCCAAAAAAATGTAAGCTAAAAGCATTAATGGATCGAATTTCAAAACACGAAAGATCTTTGAAATAATAATATAAGGATAAGGAGGAAAAAAGAAATACTAAAATAGATGCATTAACTATTTCAAACCAATTGAAGTTTAATTATTATATTATATAATAGAACAGTTAAAGAAGGGAGGAACATGAATGGGGACTTTACAAATAGGAGTAATAGATAAGACTCTTCTGAAGTAAAGGCGAAATAGGTTAAGAAATGAAGAAAAAGGGGAACATGCTTCACAGATATAATAGAATACATGGAGCACTCGTTTATTAATCTTTGATAAAACACTGTTGTAATATTATGTAAAAGGAAATCATTCAAAATAATGGCGGGAGTGTGAAAAGAAAACACTATCAAATAATCGGTACATTTCGAAAATCTGTATAGTATTGGCAGTAATGAAGAGTTGACAGTGAATGTGTTAGGTTACATGAGAGCAAGATAAGACGATAGAAATACTCTTTGGGTCGAGATTGGTATAAGAGAAGCGTACACGGCAAACCAGAGGCATTTACTAATGACAAGACAGGAACAAATAAATTTTCTAAGAGTGACGAAAAAGTTTGAACACATGAATCGTCGGAGTAAAACACTCCCCTGCAAGGTAATGAAATTACTGGTGAAATGATGGAAGAACGGAGGCGAG